>PNEQ01109229.1:0-24946 GCA_003012365.1 Medauroidea extradentata
AGGGTCTGTTAAGTTTTATAAAACCAACTGAATTTTTTTGGGAATTTGTGATTCTTTTAGGCACCACTACAACCCTACAGAATCATCTGAAACAACATCCTGAGCAATTACAAATAATAATTCCACTAAAATTTTTTTTTCAAATCACTACAAAACTCTCATTTTTTACTCAATTTATAATTAGCCTTCAAGGTAAGTTTCTAACAGTGTAAATTATTTTGCATTGTATATTTGTTAAAAAATTCAATTTACTTGATATTCGATTCAATATTCGATTCGAATTCGTGAATATTTCAAAATATTCGCTTCGAATTCGCTTCGAAATGAAATTTTCATATTCGCCCACCCCTACTTGCAATACCTATATGTTTTACAATTTATTCAATAGAGTCAGGTGGTGCAATGGAAACACATTGGAGGGTTGGCCTCACACTTGACAGGACACATGTATGATCCCTAGTTTCTGCCATTCAGATTTTGGTTTACCATGGTTTCCCTAAATCACTCCTGGCGAATGCTGCAATGATTAAGCCCTTTCCAATTCCTGTCCTTGTGTAAAGTTGTTGTGTGTAAACAGTCTTTAATGACCTTGCAGTTGATGAGACATCATTTATGGTAAATGTAAAAATATATGTAGTCTGTTCCACGATTGAGTGCACGTTTTGTAAAATTCTGTGGGTACACTTCCCTATGATCCTCTGCGGATTATTGTTTGGTATCCAAGATTTACTACGTGGCTATCATCACACCATCTATTGTTTATTTAGCAATATCACATATAGTTCCTAGGGGTGAAAGGGTGCTAGAACACAGTTCTGGTGCTGGTTTTGGGAGAATTAGAGAATTTTCCTTTCCCACAATATTTACAGTGGTGGTCGTCTGTGTAGTACAACGGTGCAATTGCATTGAGCATATTCTCGCCAAAAAATATGTTTACGTACTCGTCTGTGTGGCAACACTATTTTTCTGCCAGGAGAAAATTTTATTGCCTATCAGCTAACCCGCGCTAAAGCTCTAGGGACAACGCCGCACAGGGGTTGATGTGCCGTGCACTGTCAGGCAGTGCACTGGAAAGCGACTTCCGTAGTAGGTAAGAACAGCAAGGGTAACATCCCCACCCCTCCCCGCAACTGTCCCTGAAATCTGTGCAACGAAGATATCCGCCGCAACTGCCGAAACCCTCCGAAAACAACCAAACCAAGCAGGGTAGAAAATTTTTAGGTGGCTTGACTGTGACCAGTTTCCGGACAACTTCCACTCTGTTTACTACGTATATTATCAGGGTTTCGCTTGAATTAGGCATGTGGAAATTTTTTGTTCTTGTGTAATGAATTCAGTGGGTGCGCTATTGGATTGGATTTGTAGAAAAACTTGAAATCAAGAAGTTAGGTCAGCCAGTTTCTGAACTTAATTTTACGAAAAACTACAAAAGTAAGAAAGGCGAATTTAAATGATACTTCAATAAGAAGATTTACGATGAAACTTTATGGATTTGCGGGTGTCCGGCAAAAAATGCACTATTTTGTTTCCCATGTATATTGTTTCGTGGAGAGCCCTCCTGGAGTACTAAAGGTGTTAAAGACTTAGGGCACTTAAAAGAAAAGATATTCTAAAGCAAAATATGTATCACAAATGTACTTAATCTGGCAGATATTGGCATGGTCAACATAGCAACTCAGCTTGATACAGATTATTGTTTATCGATACAAAAACATAATTAGCAGGTAGAAAATAACAGTTGAGTTTTATCAAAGATTATCGATTGTATTTGATTTTGCTGTACCATCAAGGCACTCATAACAACGGGTTTGAATATCCCGAGTGACGGAAAATACTAGAATTTGATAAATACAAGCAGAAATTCGAACAATACACAACAATGTTTATTTAACTTAGGGTTCTTGTTCATTTGTTTTCAAGTTACAAACACTCGATATAAAAGATGCCAGAAGGGCCATTAAGTTCATTAGAAAAAAATACACACTAAAGCGGCAATCAAAAAGGTTAAAGCTCGCGCAGGTCAAACAGGAAAAGCAACCCGTCGATGCCCCGTCGGCTCCCGATACAATTACTGTACTCGCGACAGGGAAATCACGCAGCTGAAAAGACAGGGCAGAAGGCCCAGGCACAAACTTCAATGAACCTGACTAAAGAAAACTAAACTCACCAACGTATCGAAGAATAGCCGACGAGGCCCCGACGAGTGCGAACGGAAAAGCAGAGCACAGAAGGGCGACCAGGATCCAACTGACCGTCGAGAGCTAGGCGGCCGGCCTAGGCAATAGGGAAGGGGAGGGGAGGGAGCTGAAGACAGCCGAAGATAGCCGAAGAGTTCCGACGGGCGGCAAAGCATTCCCGCACGCTTCCAAACAGAGTCCCATTCCATATCACGACGAAACCAATCAATTGGGTTCACAAACAGTTTAAAGAGTGCCCCAGTACAACTGAGGGCAAAGCACCAGTTCACCCCCCCCCCTTGCAATACCACGAGTATGGCACACAAGCTTGCTGTTAGATGGTCGGGAAAGTCTAAGTCCATTTGGAGAAACATTTCAAATGGCTGATCCATGCTGGGGGGGGGGGGGCGAAGACATGGGCTCTGGAGCGTGCAGACGGAGGTAGACAGAAGGCCGCCAGAAGAGGGGCGCTGGGCTCCGACCAGGAAAGCGGATGAAGAGGAAAGGGTAGCTCTCGAGCCAGTGCATCAGGGAAGCATGGAAAACAGAAACAAAATTAGAGAAAGAAGGAACATTAACCTGAAAACACAAAATCCTGCTGGAAAATTAGTACATCAATAATAAACAACCCTTAATTTATAAATCGTACCTTACGCCTGAAAAACACATGATAAAATAAATAGCGCATGGACATTCAAGAAGTAACATCTTTATATAAAAATATAAGTATAGTACATGACTCCACACAAGACAAATACAGTTTCATCAAATTTCATCACTAAATTGTATCCTGCCCGGGCAAGATTGATCAAATATAAATTTATCCAAACATCAATAACTGACAAGAAAAAACCTTGACACTATACCATCACAACCAGCAGCGAATAAACTGACTATTTGTTACACCATTAGAAAGCTAGGCTTAAAATCTACAATATAAGACAAAATACCACACTACAATCAATTTAAATAAATACTACAATATCAGTGTGGTTCATTATTATGGCACAACTTATTTAATACAAGAAAGGGTAACCATTACTAACCAATGTCACCAGGACACAGGTTTACCCAAATCACAGTGCAGCATAAGCGTAACAAATTGTGGCACATCACCACAACAAATTCAACAGACCCAAGAACAGGTCCAAGTGCGCAAACAACTGGCGCCAGCAAGACCAGATTGTTTGCAAACCAAAGTAAGCGTCATAGTCGAGTCAGTCATCACAACTAATTACAGAATCCTGCAGGAACAACAAGGAAAAACAAACAGGAAAGACAGTCACAAAACATGAAACCACAAAACACCACTAACAGGCGCCACACACACACAAACATAAATCCCAAAACACTAACACAAACAATACGAAAACACAAACAACCGAGTCTTCACCTGGGTCGCCTGATTACAAAGGGTGCCTCTCTGCAACAAAAATCACTCATCATCGTCAGTTGCCAATTTTAAGTGAGACACATGCGCTTTCCGATATATTCGCCCCGAAACAGGGTCCTGCAGTAAGACAGTGTTAGGGCCCAACATCTTAACAATCAAAAAGGGCCCAGAGTAAGGAAGTATTAACTTACTTGAAACATCCTTTGCTCGGGACGGCAAAATGAAGGAACGGCAAAAGACCCTTTGACCCACCTGATAATTTCCAGCTACTCGCTGGGCATTGACCTGAGCCTGGATCTTACAGCGTGCCTCGGTAAGGTTCCCCAAGGTCTGGTGACTCAGAAGTTCTCGCTGTGCCTCCGATAAGGGTAATGATGGAGAAGGAATTCCCCACACATTCAATAAGGGATGAAGCAAATCTCTTCCGAGTAGAACCTTAGCCGGAGTATTCTTCGTGGCTCCATGGGTGGCAGAATTAAAGCCGATGTTGATGAGGTCCAAGTCCACATCCCAATAGCGCTGTTGAGAATGGTACAAAGCTGATAAAGTCACCTTGAGGTTCCTGTTGAACCTCTCAACAATATTACCACATGGGTAATAAGGACTGGAGGTGTAGTGATGAGCGCCCGTCTGAAACACATGTCCTTAAAAACAGATAAACAGAAATAAGGAGCATTATCCGTCACCAGATTAACGGAAGGTCCAAAGGAAGACCACACACGCTTTGTCAATGACCGCACAATAGTAGCACTTTTTACATTACGCACCGCAATGAGAAACACGAATTTAGAAAAAGTGTCAATCAAAATTAACACATACGTATTTCCCTTCAAGGACCAAGTCAGAGGGCCAAAAACATCACAGTGCATGGTTTCCCAAGCACACGCCGCCTGATCCACCGAGTACAGACCAATTTTAATATTACTTGGAGCTTTCGCCCGTTGACACAACAGACAATGGCGGACAAAACCTCACACATTCCGGTAAACTTCCGGCCAAAAGAAGAGCGAACTCAATTTTGACTAGGTCCCCGCACGTCCCAAATATCCTCCGAAAGGAGAAGCGTGAAAATAATTCAACAGCTCTGCTCTACAGGCAGATGGAACAAACAATTTCTTCAACTTGTTACGGCGCCCAACATAATGCACCAGGCCGTCGATCCTTCGGTAGGGAAGTTCTTCTCCTTGGGCCAACCGCGTCACAGTATCACGGCAGTCAGGATCGCTGGCTTGAGCATCTTGCAGTCGTTGATAAAAGGAAGAACTAGTGGTGAAGGCACTACAAAGAGCGGAAAGGTCCTCAGGGCCACACTCATAGTCTTCGGGGCAGTACATGCGGGAAAGTGCGTCCGCCACCACATTACTAGCCCCAGAGACGTGTTTATTTACGAACTTGAATTTCAATAAACGAAACGCCCATCGACCAAGCTTCCCAAAATCATTGGCATGGCCCAACAACCAGGACACCGCCTGATTGTCCGTGCACAGATTGAATTCGGCAGCGCTTAGGAAGGACTCAAACTTCCCCATGCCCCACACACAAGCCAAAGCTTCCTTATCAAAAGCACTCAAAGGACGTTCCGCCTCGGTCAGGGTACGGCTGGCAAAGGCCACTGGTGAAACCTTACAATTGCACCACTGCCCGAGAGCGGCACGTAAAGTAACACTTGACGCGTCAACATGCAACACAAACCTATGATCGAAATCGGCCAAAGCAAGCGCTGGAGCACCAGCCAAAGCAGCTTTGAGGGCCACAAAACTGCGCTCTTGTTCCTCACCCCAAACAAAAGGGACATTTTTACGTTTTAAGACATTTAAAGGGGCAGCAAGTTCTGCAAAAAGCGGAATAAACCGTGCATAATACCCTAACAACCCTATGAAACGGGGCACACCTTTAACAGACTTAGGGCGCAGAAAGTTAACGATTGGGCTCACGCGACTAGGGTCCATAATTAATTTTCCTCCCGAGACAACATAACCGAGAAATTTCACGGAGGACGCAGCCCACGTCACCTTACTAGGGTTGACAGTTAAACCAGCCTTGCGCAAACAACTCAGCACCTCACGAAGATGTTCAAGGTGTTCCTCAAAGGTATCACTGTACACTATGATGTCGTCAATGTAGTTATAAACAAACTTAAATTTGACATCATACAATACAAAATCCAATACACGGGACAAGGCTTGTGTCCCAAAACAAGCGCCCATCGGGATACGCTTAAACTCATATTGTGCCCATTGTGTACGAAAGGAGATATATTTGCGGCAATCAGGATGCAAAAGGCATTGGTGAAAGCTCGAATTCAGGTCAATTATCGAGAAAACACTCGCTTTACCTAAATGTTGCAATGCAGCATCAACCGTAGGTGCAGGAAAGGGATCCAGATGAATTTTCTGATTCACAGCACCCATGTCTGTGACAAGACGGTACCCGGCCCCTCCCCCTTTCTTCACGGGGAAGGCGGGCGACGCGTAGTCAGAGGTGGACGGCGATATTATTTCCTCTTGCAACAACTTATCCACAATATTACGCATAATAGCCAGCTTATGCGGATTGTAGGTATAATAAGGTAACCGAACTGGCACATCATCGGTTACAGAAAAACGGTAAGGGAGCACGTCACACTTCCCAATCTTAGGTGTAATGACATCCTGAAATTCTGTCAAAATGGCCTGCAAGGTCCGAGAACGAGCACCTTCAACTTCGGCAACACGCCCTAACGGGGTAGGAGAACGACTGACGCGTGAAATTAAGGGGCAGGAATACTGAGGACTAAATTTAAAGTGCAGACAATGAGCATCGACATACACGACCGCGCAAACATGAGTAAGAAAATCAACCCCCAAAATTACATCAGCAATCTAATCAGACATGACCCAAAGTCGATATGTCCATGAGAACAAATCAATTTTTACGTGCAGATCTACTGCACACTCACAGCTCAACATGTGGCCATTTGCGACGCAAGTTGACAAGATCGCCGAACGATCGACACGTGACGACAAATGAGGATGCAGGGTCAATAATTCGGCCAAAAAACCTTTACGCACAAACGAGTGCGAAGCCCCGGTATCAACCAAAGCAGCACGTCTCAATCCATGACAAACCAATGACACGAAACAATCAGACAGCGCGGAAAATAATGTTACACGCCCCCCTTTCGATGCGCGATCACGAAAGGCGGCATTTAGTTTCCCAGACAAGAAAATCGAAAATGGCCATGTTTGCCACAATGAAGACAAGGCAACTGCTCCCGAGAAACTCGAGGCTTAGTGCAATGCATGGCATGATGTCCCAACTCGGCGCAATTTCTACACCGCACCTGGAGCTCAGGGGTCAAAGAGGGCGGTGACGAAGGAAACTACTCATCAGGTTGCCAACGTTTTTGCGCAACACCGAGCGCAGACAATCCAGCCAAAGGCACTGAGCCAACGCCAGTAGCCCCAAACGATACACACTGCCGAAACTGACTTCTGCTCACATCCCCATGACTAAACGGGCTAACAGAAGGGGGCACAGCAGATCGATAGAACTCCGCCTCAACATTTAGCTCTCGTTGCAGTTCCAAGGCCAAAGAACGCAAGTCGTCGTACGTTGCCGGAGCAGGAGGCACGAACCTATGTCTTCGGGCCTCGGGAGAAAGATGCTCAAGTATAGTGCCAACTACTTAGCTTCAGAACGAGACATGTTCATCGCTCGTGCATACCCTAAAACATCCTGCACAAAATCCGGCACAGTTTCGTCACATCTTTGAAAACGATCCACGAAACGTCGCTTAAGACCCTCCCAAACTGTAGAAGAACCTGTATAAGCTAACAGCCTCGTCTTAAAGGCGTCATACGTCCCTTCACCACGCGCAACCTTGCCCAACATAACCGCTACACACCCTGAAACGCGCGCCGACAAACAAGTAAGAAACTGGGATGCTGGAACACCAGGAAACAACCCAGCATTCTGATCGAGTGACACCAAGAAATGCAACACCCCCTCGGGCTCAATAACACTGAGCACGGGAATGCGGGATAAATGGGAAATAAGCATAGTTTGTGTTGCTGTAACAGACCCTCAACGGACGGACCACCCAGGGAGGCATATTCAACCTGACGCACACGATTGACGTACGACAGAGCACGAATTCTAAGTGCCGTCACATTTTCACTATTATCAAACTCCTCACCCGATACGCGCAGATACTCCTGTAATTCCAAATAACCCATAATATACACAAAACTACTATTTCCGTTATTGTGAGCCATACTTTCAAAATGCCCCCAAATTACAAACACGAATGCCTTCCCAAGAACGACAAACAAATGGGGCGTAACCAATCATGCGCATCCACTCAGGATTCAAACCCGAGTAGAGTCGCGCAGAATTTGCACCATCAAGGCACACATAACAACGGGTTTGAATATCCCGAGTGACGGAAAATACTAGAATTTGATAAATACAAACACAAATTCGAACAATACACAACAGTGTTTATTTAACTCAGGGTTCTTGTACATTTGTTTTCAAGTTACAAACACTCGATATAAAAGATGCCAGAAGGGCCATTAAGTTCATTAGAAAAAAATACAAACTAAAGCGGCAATCGAAAAGGTTAAAGCTCGCGCAGGTCAAACAGGAAAAGCAACCCGTCGACGCCCCGTCGGCTCCCGATACAATTACTGTACTCGCGACAGGGAAATCACACAGCTGAAAAGACAGGGCAGAAGGCCCAGGCACAAACTTCAATGAACCTGACCAAAGAAAACTAACTCACCAACGTATCGAAGAATAGCCGACGAGGCCCCGACGAGTGCGAACGGAAAAGCAGAGCACAGAAGGGTGACCAGGATCCAACTGACCGTCGAGAGCTAGGCGGCCGGCCTAGGCAACAGGGAAGGGGAGGGGAGGGAGCCGAAGACAGCCTAAGATAGCCGAAGAGTTCCGACGGGTGGCAAAGCTTTCCCGCACGCTTCCAAACAGAGTCCCATTCCATAACACGACGAAACCAATCAATTGGGTTCACGAACAGTTTAAAGAGTGCCCCAGTACAACTGAGGGAAAAGCACCAGTTCATTGCGGTGCTTTTGAACTGGCTCTTAGAGGTCATGACGAATTGGAGACATCAAATAACCCGGGAATATTTAGAGGTCTAATTGATTTAATTGGCTGCGTTGACTCTGCCATCAAAAATCATGTAGAATATAGTAGTGTTTTTAAGGGTACTTGGAAAACCATTCAAAATGAATTGCTGGATTGTATGTTGGAGGTCTGTCTGGAAGAAATTAAAATTGAAATAGATTCAGCTAAATATGTCGCACTCATTGCCAATGATACAAACAGACATTTCACATCAAACTCAGAATGTTTTAGTTTTAAGTTACGAATATCTTACAAAAGTTTACGAAAGGTTTTTATGTTTTTTAAATCCACATGGTCAAAATGCATGCTTAAAGAAATATTTCCATTAATTGGCGAGAATAAGGAGAAACTTATTTCTCATAGTTACGATGGAGCTGCAGTCATGATCGGAAAAATAAGTGGTGTACAAGCGAAAGTAAGAGACGTTTTAGTTATACCAGCTTTACACATGCTACGCACATCGGTTGAACGATAAAAAACATAAAAAAACCTGTTTTAACTATGGAGAGACTATGCAAATATTCTCATTGAATATTTATGTTTGAGGTTATAGTGCAGTATATTAGTCCAGAAAATTTAAAACTACTGATGTTTCAATTTAATCACACAGAATATACATATTTGAGTTAAAGACCAAAATAAACGTTCAAATTTCAAAATAATTTTTATATTGTGGCAGAAATTTAAGGAATTTAATTTAATCTTATATTTTCATGTCAAAAATAAAAAAAAAAAAATTAATTCAACAGAAAATTATTTTACTGCGAAATATACTTAAAATCCACTATTTTTTTATTTTTTAAACTAAAATTTTCTCTGACAGTTTCCAATTACGCTTTTAGCTTAGGAAACAGTGAGTGTACACTGTACTGTGTATTTATGCTGGTGTTAACACTTTTACATTTATGTCAAGCATTCAGAGAAAGGAAATTATTTTATTCGTACAATGAAATTGATTAGTAAAGGTCGCAACTGTCAAGTAATCAGGTTGCTTGTTTTCCATCATGGCAATCCTTCTCGAATCCTGGTAGGGTCGCCCCTGATTTTTGCGCGTGGAAATCTTACCGGAGTGTTGGATGATGTTGTGCGGGGTCGGTGGTTTTTCTCGGGGATATTTATTATACCCCACGATTGTGTTCTGTCACTGCTCCATACCCGTTTCATTGGCGCCTTCCATCATGTTTAAATACCATAGCTGCTATAAGAACTGTGTAGTGTGTAAATGTAGTTGTAAGAGATTTAACTATAATAGTTTTCAGTCTTTATCGTTCAAGGGCAGTTTTCTGCCAATAAATATCTGCCGAATAGCTATGAAAGTTATTTAATTATCGGTTTGTGCTTTTTTTCACAGCATATTTTACCCATAAAAATATTACAATTATTAAAAGCAATACGTACATTATTTTTAATTTGAAATCTCTTTAAACTGCACCATTTTGCACCTTAAAATTTAATCTTTCCTGGGAGAGGGCCCCCAGACCCCCTTGCTTTTGGCTTGGGTTATGGGTATTTACACTTTTTAAGGCATTGATTAATGTTGCACTGAGCTGACTGGAGGCACCGGTCACCACTCTATATTTACATACCAAAATTGCTTAAATATCATTATCAAACACTCTGCACCTATACTCCTTCCTTTCCCTTATCCGACCCATCCCCATCCCATATTTAAAAAAAGTGCTACGGAGATTGACAAGTGTAGCACGTATAATTCTTCAACAAAAAGTATAATAAAGATTTTTTTTTCTAAAAATTACATTTACCAACTGTAAAAAAAAGTACATGCTTTCTGGAATAGACTATATACATTCATGTTATCTGCCTTAATTCAATAAACCTTTTTAATGTAAAACTCTGCTGCACTATGTACAGGATGTTTCTTAACTTACATTAACATATTTAGCAGGTATTGCTTTATCAAAAACGAAGTTTTGTTACCTAATAAAATTTTTGCCTAGCACAGTTCTGAAAAGAGACTCAACCTTGAAATTCTAGTTTTAAAATAGTATTTTAGCAAAATATCTTAAACGACATAAAATTACATTTCAGTTCTGTGCACAGTCATAAGTGTTATTGAGAGCTTCAACCCATCAGAAAACTGCTCTTTAAAACTCTCCTCTTCATGAAAATAACAGGGTTGGTCATCTACTTGTTGACTAGAACTTTGTGCTGTTGGGTGTTTAGCATATTCCATTTTGCATTTCTGAGCAGTATCAATAAAGGTCCTCTTGTTTCAAGTTGCTATAATGCACCATTTATAAGGAAATAATCATTCAAAATGTGAGTGGCTGCAATATGTTGCATGTGGGGTAAGGATAACTACATGTACCATAAGATTACAGCATCGCTGTCACTCAAATTTTGGTTATGTTTTACATCTGAAATACAACAAAGATGGTGTGCAATAGACATGGGTGCTTATGGAGTTGCTTGAAAGTAAGTTTCTTGAGGTTTACTTGGTCAAAATATGTGGAATGATTTGTAATAACTGTAGTAAAGAATGCATCTTTCTAAGTGAAAAATGTATTTACAAGTGTGCATTGTGGGTTTAGTAGTTTTTGCCTACATGCCAATTATTGTATTGTTCCTACAGAAACATTGAATTGCAACTTATTTTAAACGGTGTATCCTAGCGACTTGAAAGATCTTTTTTGTTAGGCTGTACTGCTCAGAAAGGTAACATGAAATGTTCAAAACACCCAACGGCACAAAAGTTCTAGTGAAGTAGAGGTTGACCACCCTCGTTATTTTTGTAATGGGGAATGTTTTAAAGAGTGGTTTCTTGATGGGTTGAAGACCTCAGTAAGACTGCAGGCCTGCCGTTTCAACAAGCTTTATCCGTTTTAATGGATATGTAAAGGTTAAAACGGACAGACAGATAATGCTAAACATTCACGGATATTTACAACACCTGTCTTTGTCAACAATAGACACAATAATTAGCGATGCACATGAATGGATTAACAAGATTCATCAATCAATGTTTATGTTTACTGTGCGCCTAGAAATCTTTTCTTTTTTTGGAGAAAAAGTCACGGTATAGACAAGTAAATACAGGAAACATTTACAAATTATTTTACTCGAAAATAAATCTTAAAGGGAATTTTTTTTAAAACACCTCATAATGGCCACATCCCATATTTTGGCAAAAAAATTTGGTCGGAAACATGTTTACGTGCGTTGCCATGATGCAAGAAAACTACATCACATTAAATGCTGTAGATAAACTCATGCAGATATATTCAACTTTCAGCAATAAGTAGCCGGTTCAACATGTTCATAGTTTCTTTAAACTTGTTCTACAAATTTTTACAAATAGGAAAACATGTGGAAAGTTTTACTTTTATTTTACTGAAACTGGTTAGAGAATAGTTCAGTCTGTAAAAGCATTAATAGTAGATGGTTTACAGTATAACATCTCAGTTTTTAACAGTATTGTAATAATTTACTATACATATTGATTTCTCTATCAAAATTTTACAGCAAAAAAGTCAAAAAATACTTCCGAAAAGTACATAAACGTAAGTTGGAAATATTACAGGATTTTACAGGATTTTTTAAATGCTAATTACAGGATTTTGAAAACTAACTTGGTGGCAGCCTTGCACTAGTCATTATGCAAATAAATGCAATTTAACTTCACATCGTTTTCAAATGTTTTGCCGCAATACAGTTTCAAAATTTGAATTACAAGGGCAAATATTTCTTTCAGAATTGCATTAGACAAAAATTTCACTGGGAAACTACAGTAAACCAGTAATCTAATGACACTGCACAGTGCTAGGTAATTATTTTGTTAGATCGCAGGTGTCATTAGTCCTGAGGTAATTAATTTTGACACCACCAAACATTTTTTTTAAAAATTGTAAAGGGTTTTATTCTTACAGTTAACATATAGCAGTTACCGATTTAAAATAAACACTTTTTCCATTGAAATATTTTAGTATAATGAAAAGATGTTTTCCAAATGAAATGGTTCTAAACAATCCACCGGTGTTCCGTGACACATGCGGCCTCCAGCGCATTCTGTCTGATTGTGTAGGATGGGTGATGGGAGAGCAGTCAGTTGGCCTTGGCTTGTCTCCCTCCTAGCTCGCGGTGCACGTGTGATTCATCGTGCTTGTCTAGCACAAAGCTCTCACAGACCACAACAGAATGACTCTTTATTATTTACATGAAAGTATACTGCAACGATTTAAAATCTTTCAGTACAGCCATTAAGTTTTTTTTTTTTGTAATTGTGCACAAACTGTTACATCTTGTCGCCATTATAAGATTTTGAGCGAAACTAATAAAAAATGCTTATGAAAGGGAAAAATATTATTTATTAAACACCAGTACAGTACACCTGTTAGGAACGTGAATGTGGAGCCAATCGAAGGGGCTAAAAACTTACTTTTCAAGGTGCTGTCACTATAAAATAGCGACTAAATTACTTGTCGTTTTTAGACTTAGGCCTATAGGAAATATCGTGAAACTATGCACAACGCACCAGTTTATTGCTCTGCGAATAGAGGCAAAGTGGCTCTCGACATGCTGGTCACAGTCGCTCTAATCGCTGCCATGTTGAGTGAGCATAATCAAAAACCTTATCAACTCACATGTAGCACACAGGACTAGTTGTAGGCCATTTTTACTCTGCAGCCACATGCCTCTCGTACCGAGTGATCAATAACATAGAGGACGTT
Organism: Medauroidea extradentata; assembly: GCA_003012365.1. NCBI lineage: Eukaryota > Metazoa > Arthropoda > Insecta > Phasmatodea > Phasmatidae > Medauroidea > Medauroidea extradentata. Next base: position 13,389 of record PNEQ01109229.1, read on the forward strand.
GTCAAGGTCAAGACAAGCTCAATTCTAATGCCACAACCTGATGTGAAGCTACAGAAAAAAAAGATGAGATAATGCCGGATTGTTTTCATTTTTTTATGGACTGAGTGCTATGCTTGTCTTTTTTGTCATGCTGTAATGTGTAATGAGGGAAAAAGAAGAAATATTTCTTCTGTTCACTCCCCAACCCCCTGGACACCCCAAACATGGAAACCAAGGCGATAAATGGGTGAGAGTGGGTGGGGAAAGGCAAACATGTTGCTCTGCTTTGTGGCCAAACAGGATGCTAGTTGCATGTGACTGTCAGACAGTCTGTAGTTGAGGCGTGCACACACAAGCACAATCTGGCTTGTTGGCTAGAGGTGGGTGGTTGGCAACACTAGTTGAAAACACAGCGGTGAAAATGTGGAGGACGAGAGTGTGGCAAGATATGAAACTTACCTTCTCATTGGTTGGCCTTTCTAAACAAAAGCAAAGCTTTTGGCAGTGAGACGTAAGCTACTATAGCATTGGCCAATACCGTTGCTATGCGCACATCAGGTAGTGACTGTGTAGTTCAGATAAGGGCACTTGGAGAGTTGTAAGAGAGACTGCAGGGAGGAAGGAGCTTTGAGAAGTGAGGAGAGTGAAGTGAGGTCTTTAGCGCGGGTGAGGGGTGATTTGAGGTGAATATGGAGCAGCACCGGAATGAAAGGGCAGGAAAAACGGGAGATCCCCGAGGAAACCCACCGACCAACGGCATCATCCGACACGATTCCCACATGCGAAAATCCTGGGTCCGAACCTACCAAGAATCAAACCTGGATCGCCTCGGTGGGAGGCGAATGGTCTGACCACTCGGCCACTGCGGCCCTGAGGGGGGTGGAGGAGATACGGCAGCATTAATCACGTCTCACATGGTGGTGTTGCGTGGATGGCCTAACTCACCCGTCGTGTGTTTCTACAATATTTCAGCCAAAGTTTCTAAAATTTTTTCAGTTTTTTGTTTGTTTCACAGCTGCATACCATTAATTAATGAATGTTCGAATATTTTATTGTTTAATGTACAAAAAATAATTTTTAGTTAAAATTTTACTGCTATCTATTGCACTTTGATTAGTGCAGTTCAGTTTTTAAAATATTTATTTTTCCAAGGTTCCTGGAAAAAGAAATCACCTCCCAATTTTTGTAACATAAGTTGAGAAACATCTTGTATAAAAATGAATATCTGTACCACATGTATTATTTACCATTTACTCAGTTATGATGAAACTTTGATGAGATCTTGTGCATACACCATCGAAGGTTTCTGACAAATAAATTTATATAGAGTAAAGTTGGGTGACAAAAGTAGGGCAGATGAGCAGAAAGGGGTACGAGGAAATTAAGAGAAAAAATTCACTTTTTAAAAATGTTTCTGAAACCGTCATTAATGACCTTTATCCTTGTGGCACACCAGTCGTCCCAGACTAGCGCACTAGCTCGATGATAACCCAGCCAAAAAAAGCAAGGTTAAAGGCTGGCACAGGTCTCCCGACCTGTAGTCAAGTATTCTGGAATTTATTAGCAGTACTTTTGTAGGTTATGTTGCATTGTAGGCCAAATTTGGTATTTCCACAGACACTTGTTAAATTAGAATGGTTAGTCCCGAAATGATTTACTTCATTATGGTTCAACCTTTCTGGTTTATTAAGATTTCAGTTTACATAGGCATTAAAGACACTGTTGAAGTCTATTAGCACGGTGGATTTGGTTCACAGAAAATTATAAGTAAAAACGTAGCACTACTTTATCAGAAGATTAGACAAGGCAAAGTCAGAAAATTTGGCACACTCTGAACACACACTCGGTGAAGAAGAATGAGAAGCCATACTGGCTCTCCGCACCTAACGGCCTACATGTACAGGTGGAAACAAATTTTGTAGAGTTTAAAGGTGTCCGAAAAAAAGGTTAAAGAAGAAAAAATGCCTCGGTGCTACCCGTATATGTTAAATTAGTCACTTCCAAACTTTACTTCATGAAAAAATTTGGGTCGTAGCCTCGCGAGTATCCCATCCGGCTCGTGTCACGAATTCGCTTAACATGGTGGAGGCTAAACTTTACAGAACGAAGGGCGAAGGGATGCCACACACCGTGCTTTTATTGGCTGGTTCTCGGTGGCGTGACTCTAGTTATTCGTTCCATTACCTAGAACCCTCCAAGGCAAAACTAAAAACTACATAATAACAGTAAACAACACCAAAACTCCCGCTGAAAAACCAGAACACGAAAAGAAAAACAAAGCTACTGCTTCCTACCAAGGCCACCTGACCATAACAACAAACATTACACCCTATCTGAAATCTAGAACATAATGGAATAAAAGAACTCCGTCTTTACTCTTCCTTTCTGGAACTGAGACCACTGAAATAAAAATTAAAAATTTAAGTATTATATTAGAAAATAAAGATTACGTAAAATACTAATTCACCAATAATGAAAAACCTCTTGCCCTGCAATGTTACAACCTCATTTTACATCATTTCGAATTTTAGAAAATTTTTGTATCAGATTTTTTTTATTTTTAATTTTTTCTTACAATAGTTAACTAATTTTGATACATTATCAGTTTTAATATTATTTATTAGCATCTTCTCTTTGTCATTCTTTTGTAACATTTCTGCGCAATGTGTTTCAAATGTCAATAAAGATCAGTGCTACAGAATTTTCTCCAGATTCAAATCACACAGGCTTAGGTAGGCCTATATACAGTCAATATTATTAATCGTACACTGCCATAGTGATGGCTTGTGTGAGTCAAACATCAAAAAGTGCTTGTATCGCACAGCGGGTATGTTTTAAATACTGTAACAGTGTGCTTCGCATTGTAAAGTTTAGGACATTTATTATGATTTGAAATGTAATTTCCGGACTCCCAGACAAACTGTTGAAATATAGGACATGTTCCGGATTTTCCGTACGTCTGGTAGCCCTATACTATCTAAGAAGCTTAAGATGTAAACATAATAGCACAATATTCAAATTTTTTTATTTTCACAATGCTTGCTTACAATTGTTACCCTCGTTAAATAATGTCATGTAGTTCATTGTAATATGGTTACCGGCAATGTTCACAGATTGGACAGCTGCTACGTTTTGCTATGAAAACATAACGAATAGCATTGTGAAGGTACTTGTCAATGACATAGCTCGAAGGGCAATCCGAAATGTCATTGACATCTCAATGTTCATACGAACACGCCAGAAGAAAGGTGACATCTTCTACATGGGAACTGAACCAGGATCTGTTCCTGCTACGTCAGAGACTCTGATTGTTGCTGAGATGGATGATGGAGAATTGGTCGTTAGAATACAGTTCAACAATTCAGTTGAATCTTACAATGTGCCTGGAGTCAAACTTGCTGATGGCAACAATCATCTCATTCAGGTTAGTGAAATTGTAGTTATCTTGCTCTGCTAATGGAACCTTTTACAGAATTGTTGATGAATACATTCACTGTGTAATGTGTTAATTCTTGTTTAGTTAGCATAGGCACACCCATAAACAATTGTGATGTTCTAAAACTAAATACAAGGCATTCATTATATGCTGTCAAAAACTAATCAAAAGCTGTCCTTTCAAATTAGATACAGTGTAGTTATTGTTTATAAAGTTATTCTGTATTACTTAAAACTTAATATTGATGTAAAAATTTGTTTTATCCATATCTGTATTGTGACATAATTGAAATTTAGGAAGTTTATATTGAATTATATATATTTTTTCACAGCTTATAGTAATGTAGTGTTGGTATGTGTATGTCGCCGAGGTTGGTAATGGCGAAGGACTGTTGTAGAGTAGATATAGTTCGACAGTGGATGAAAGGTCACGTATGGAAGGTTGACTGAATAAAGCTGTGTTGAGTAAAAAATAAGTACGTATGCAGTTTACTTACACATCAACTGGCGACGAGGATGTAGATACGTGGTTACAGTGATATTGTTTGGGGATTAGCATATATTACTACACAGTTGACTTCAAGACTACATGTGATGGCTTTACATGGTCCATCTTTAATGGTGTATGTACAAGATGCGGAGTAGTTTGACAACTATATTGAGCGGCTAAAGTTGTATTTTTCAGTGGCAGATATGAAGTAATGTAACAAGGTTGTAACAAGGCCGTCAGAATTGTATGTGGTATTGAAAACACAATTAAATCCATAAAATATCGTTGATGTTTCATTTGACGACTGTATTGACTGTCTACTTAAGGTACTAACTCCGAAGAGTATCATTATCACTGAACGATTTAAGTTTTGGCAACGTCGACAGCAAGTTAATGAAACTATAGCCTACTACATTGCAGCTATAAAACAATTCTCTGTTACCTGCAAGTTTGGTACCTTTCTAGATGAAGCATTACATGACAGGTTAGTTTCTGCTATATTGTATCTGAACCAATGGTCTGAAGACTGTTGTTCGAGATTGAAGATCTGAAATTTTCTGATGCGGTCATAGTGGTTCTGGACATGGATGCAGTGGCCTAGTCAGCGGCGCTTATGAATTTTGCCGAGCATCCAGATGTGAATATGGTTGTGGATGGCTTAACCCCTAATTCCAGTCAGGGGGCGCTTCAGGATGAACACCTGATCACCAAGAAGGAATACTGAGTCGACCCGGCCACAGAACTACCGCCAGCAGCGGTGTTCTGACGAGTCCCCCCACAAGGATCCTGCACCAGAGACCAAGCCGGGTTCGTCAGGGACTGACTGTGGTGTTCTGCACCAGTTCAACTTCTGTCCAGCTCGCAAGTGGGTGTGTTACAACTGTGACCTTACGGGTCACGTAGCCAAGGTGTGCTGCAAACCTAAGGTAAAATTGTCTGTTTTTAGTTTATGGGGCACCTATAATACTGGAGTGGTATTGGAACCAGTAATGGTGCAATTAGAAGTAAATGGTCTGAAGATGTGTTTTCTGGTAGATACTGGAAGTGCAGTCAGCCTGTGTGATTGGGACAACGTGCACAAATTGGGACCAAGGGCTTTAACTCCATTTCCTGGTGTATTAAAGGCAGCTAATGGGCTATATTTATCTGTAAGTGGGGTACTGTCAGTGACTGTAACAAATGAAGTGTCAGGAGGTGTTAATCTATTGTCATTGTTTGTTACCGTCAGATGGGGTGACTTGAGACACGTGAAGTGACTTGAGACTCTTTTATAAACAAATTTATTTTCTGTGTATGTCAACTGTGAGTAAATATTAATTTATTTTCATGTAGACATTCATGATCTGAAATTTATCACAAGTTAATTTATTTACTCAGTTCCACCTTTTGTGGGAAAAGTATTTTTTTTTCGAAATGTATCAAAATCACCCCACGTGTGTCAAGTCACGCCATCTGACGGTACTAAAAGGTTATGTACTCCCGCCCTTTTGGTCCAAGATTGGCATTCTGTTATGTGGCCTGGGTGGCAAGGTAAGATGTGCCAAAAATCTGAAGAGATGTCTATCAGTTATGATACTGGCAGTAGTACATTTGAAGTGCTATCAGAGATAAAGGCTCAGTGCCCTAATTGGTTTTCCCTTAAAAATAATGATAAACCTATTGTTGGGTACAAGGCTAACATTCATTTAAAGGATAAGGTCACACCTGATTTTCATCGGTTGTATGATGTGCATTATGCTATGGTTCAAAATGTGAAAAATGAGCTACATGAAATGTTACAGCTGGGTATTGTGTCACGTGTTATTGCTAGTCAATGGGCAGTGTTGTTAAAAGTACACATAAAAAGTAATTGGGCTCAATTACAATTTCTCTGGTGAAAATGTAACTAAATACAAGTAAAAATTACTTTATGTAGAAGTAATCATTAAAATTACAATTACTCTTCGCCACCATTTTTAACTAGCTTACGATTAAATTCTTTACACTTTATTACGCTAACAAACTTAAATACATGATTTGTTTAAAAAAAATGTTTACGTGTAATTCACTATCTTTACTATCTTTATTAAAATTATTCTCTTTGCTCTGCTTTCCAGACAATTCAAAATATTTATCAAGGTAAGGAAACGGAAATCTGTCTTTATCAGCATTTGAAATCGTCGCTGTATCACTTTGGTTACCGACACCGTCCATGATCGCGAGTCAACGAACATTAACGTATTACTTGATTGATTTGTGACGCTACGGAAGTGCGCATGTCAACAAAGTAAAGACAAGAAGTCAAAGATAACTGTATAGAGTCCGGCCAGCCACTTTGTGTTTTATCACTTTTGACAATAGATGTTGTGTATACGATCCACTGTAAGCGTGAAACAAACTTAGCTAATCCGTGCAAGTGTGTTGTACTTCTTACTCTTTATTTTATCCAAAATACATCGGGAGAATAAACGTAACAGGAATTTAACACAACGTAACGATTACCTTAATGTAACGATTACATTAAATGTTATGTATTCCGATTACAAATACGAATTACACATTTTTCAATGTAATTCGTTATGTGTATAAATTACTGTAAAAGTAATCGTTACAACTACAAGTAATCCGATTACTTGTAATTCGTTACTTAACAACACTGTCAATGGGCTAGCCCAATAATGATTGTACCTAAAACGTCAGGCCAAATACGCATCTGTGTGACTTTAAAGGTTACTATTAATACACACATTCGAGTAGATCAATATCCTTTGCAAAAAGTGGATGATATTTTTAATAAATTTGTTGGATGTTGGATGTTTTGTCGACCTGACCTCACGCAGGCATATTTGCAGTTGGAAGTAGAAAAATCCAGTAGGGAACTTTTAACTGTAAACACTCTTTAACGGTTTGTATAGGTTCAACAGATTAATGTTTGGTCTGGCTTCTGCTCGTGCAATTTTTCAATCTGTGATTGATGCAATATTATTGGGGTTAGAAAATGTAGCTGTTTACCTTGATGATATTTTAATAGGAGGGAGAAATGAAGAGGATTGCAGCAAGACCTTACACCAGGTGTTATCTAAGTTAAATGCTCATAATGTGAAGGTTAACACCAATAAATCAGAATTTTTGTGCTATCTTTGGAATTTTTAGAGTACCAGTTTTCAGACGAAGTTATATCACCAACAAAAACCAATATTGAGGAAATAATGTCTACCCCTACCCCTTAGGATGTAACCAAGTTCAAATTGTATTTGTCACTATTAAGTTACTATTAGACATTTCATCCCTGTGTCCCAATCTTTTAGAGCTTCTTCACTGGTTGTTACGCAAAGGCTCTGTGTGGATATGGTCTGCAGAGTGTGAATTGGCATTCAATAAAGGTAAAACTTGTATCTCTAAAAAGGTCCTGTTAGTGGTTTTGGACCCCAGCAAGGAAATCTTGCTGCATGTTGATAGCTCAGATGTCTTTAGTCATGTCACTGTTGGGGGGGAGTTTCCCATAGCCTTTGAATCGTGTAAACGTGGTTTTCGGAAGCCAAACCGCTGCCACGTATGGCTTCTGCTCATTTGTTACTCTGGGCTTATATATTGTCTGCCTATAATTACTCCTTAATTTTTAAGGAAGGTCGGAATATTCTCCAGGCGTATGCAATGTGACGTCTTCCCTGTCCAAACCATGTGAATGTGCCAGAATGTAATTTATTATACCTTAAATTTCAGGAAATGAAGTGGGGTAGCAGACAGAGCAACATCTGGTTTTGAGTGCAGTGTATGATTACTGTCTAAGAGGTTTGCCTAATCAGTGTCCAGAAAAGGTTTCGAGAGTTTACTTCACCAATCGTGATAAGTTATCGATCTGAGAGGGGAGTTTGTTGTAGAGGAACAGGGTATTATTCCTTTGGTGCTGCGTGAAAGAGTATTGACTTTACTGCACCACAATCATACTGGGGTAGTTCATTCTCGAGTGATGCACGTTCTTATATATGGTGGCTGGGTATAGATGAGGACATTTGGCGGAAGAGTTCATGTTGCTCTATCAATCAACAAACTCAGAATGCTAATAATCAGCAATCTCGAAGAGAGTGGCCTGCTATGCAAGGACCCTGGGAGGGGATACACCCCGTGATGGTATTACTACCAATTAAACCTACAGACAAAGAGCCTGACCTCAACCTTGTGTAGCATGTCAAGTGAATCAGAAAGTACGGGTGAACTTGAACACCACAAAAGGTCCTATTCATTGGGTGCCAGGTCTCGTGTGGAGTAGTTGGGTAACGTGGTGTATATTGTGAAACCAGGGGAAGGTCGTTTTTGTAGAGTTCATGCCAGCCAGTTGCTGCGGAGTACTTGTAAGGGACTTTTTTCCCTTGCCACGCCCCCTGATTAGGCACCCTGTGGTTTGCTTCTTTCCCTTGATGAAGTTAAGGGGGTAGAGGATTTGCATGGATTCCCTGTAGATCAGGAGGAGGCTGAATTTCCGGTAGATGAGAAGGCAGGATTTTCACGGTTCCCCTGAAGTTGAGTCAGGTTCTGAAGATGAGTCGGATGCTCCTCAAGTTTCTCGTTATGGTCATCCCATTAATCCCTCAGAGTATTTTACACCCTCTTAGTAGTGTGTTGTTTAAAAAGTGTGGTATGTTAAGTGTACATTTAGTTATTGCTTTTTTACAGTTTTTCCTTGTAGAGTTACTGATTGTTATGTATGTAAGTGTTATGTTTAAGTGTACCTTGTGTTGTTAACCTTATGTACAGTTTCTCTTTGAAGAGGTACCGATTGTTATGTTTAAGTGTACCTTGAGTTTTTACCTTATGTACAGTTTCTGCTTGAAGAGTGGGGAATATAGTGTAGTGTTGGTATGTGTATGTTGCCGAAGTTGGTAGCGACGGAGGACTGTTGTAGAGTGGATATACTAGTGTAGGTTGTTCTGGGTAAAGTGAGCACTAAAAATTTTACCTTTAAAAAATAACACTAGCTGTTAATGCATATATTTCAATGTATACTATAGTTGCCTTACTGCTTGTATGGTTAGCAGCAAAATTACGCAATATAGTTCCATGTAGTTTCCTATTTAAACACAACAATATTGAAACAAAATCAACAGAAATCAACATAATTGTACATTTTATGTAATTAATAAACATTTTTTTATCAAACTGTATAGATTCCCTGACTGAACAGTTTGTTTTTCATGCGCAAACATTGAGTGACATGTCCCGAGAGGTTAGACATTTCGCTTAGTTAGTCATTAAGTGCGGAAAGATACAAATTGGCTATAAATAAAACTTTTGCAGGGCTTTTTTGAGTGCTCACTTTCTCACTTTATCCCGAACTGCGTATACGGTAGTGGACGAAAGGCAGTGTATATGCAAGATTGGCTGAGTAAGGCTTTGTTGAGTAAAAAATAAGTATACAGTTTACTTACACATCAAGTAGAAAAACAGGTTTGGTAGAGCAAAATGCTGTACGTATATACATAATGTGTTGTTCATGTTACCACAGGTGGTTCGTAACATTACATTGGTTGAAGTGAAGATAAATGGCACAGAGTTTTTTCGTAAAACTGTCATCACATCTGGTCAGCTAGATGTGCAAGTCCTGTACTTAGGAGGTGTTCCTGCATTTGTCCGTCAAACTCGACAAGCCATGGAGCCAGCTGCCATGCGAGTATACAGGCCAACTGGCATAAATTTCAAAGGTGTTATTCAGGATGTGGAGGTCAGTGTCTGTTCTTACATCTTGTAAAATAATGTTTTCATTTGTTAATTCACTTTTCCACCATAATTTTCAAGTATGTATGTAGTAAAAGAAATACTGTACCTGCCTAGGCCAATGGTTAAAACCAAATATTACATTGGGAATCATAAAGGCAATTCGTCACTTGTGAATAATGTTTTTCCATAAAAATTTGTTTGGGTTCATGTGTGTTTCATAATATTATAACTGAGGCTAGGTCCTTGTCGATATACCTAGACAATAACTCACATTCTGATGTTGTTCCAACTTGTTGCAAGTTTGCTTGTGTATTGGGAGAGACTTTAGTGAATTATACTAAAAAGGCGAAAGTATTGTCTTCTCTGAAATGAAGTTGAAGTAAACATTTTACTCAGAGCACCCTAACAGTAGGGATGGTCCGATATGAAAAAATACCCGATATTTCCGATATCCGATAAATCAACTGAAATCCGATCCGATTCCGATATTTTGACCCGATAAAGAAAAAAGATTACAAACAATTTTTTAACCCATTTTTCATGTTTGGATTAAATTGTTTTCACAAAACCTAATTACAAATAAAATTTTAGTAAACCTGATCATTAACAAAAATATGTTGTTTTTCAGGCAAACAAGCATAACTTCCAATGACAAAAAAGCACAGATTATAGGGATGACTACGTGCTGAACCAGTATTAAATTACGAATAGCCTATCTAAAATTAAGAAACCATCCATTTCCAAGGTGACCAAGTAACTGCACTTACTACCAACCAAAACAAAGTTCTTACAAGTTACAATGACATAAAACACTAAAGAAAGCATACATTTTACACATGATTACTTGGTTAAACTGAAACCTAGTTCTTTTATGTTGATTTTCAAGAAAACAAGCATGTTTAATTTCTCAGAAGAAAGTTTGTTCCACCTGTTTTCACATGTCAGTCCACACACGCTAAACAATCTCTCCGATTCCGCACCTGATGCAGGAACAGATAAATATTTCCGAGCAACTGTTTTAAGAGCTTGTCTTGTGGATTGCTGCCAGTAAGACATTGGGTCACTGTCATATGGCTCAACTGGTTCTTGCAAATACTGTGTAACTTCACTTTTGGCTTGTGTTTGTGCTGACGAAGTTTGTAATGAGGTGCTTGTGTTTCCTTCTGTCTCTTTAATTAACAATTGCGCCATTTCCTGTAGATATCCTAAACAAAGGGCAAACTATTATTTTGTAATGACATATTTTTGACAGAAAGTAAAAACTTAATTCAGAGAAGATACATTTTTACTTTTACAACATACCAGCCTTGCTTTTTTTACATGGAGGATCATAGACATCATCATCCGTTTCATGATGCGTTTTTGTCTGTTCACAGTGTTTGTCGCTCACTTCCTTCACAAGTAGTACTAGGGCATCAGTCATTTCTTGTTTAGCATTCATATCTGTGAACACTTTATTTTTGTACCTAAACACACCAAAATTACAAATTAAAAGGTTTTTACTTTCTAGGAAGTGGTATAGATTATGTTAATTTTTTTTTTTATTTTGTCACTTCTTATGTACAATATAGAAATTTAAATTACATGGAAAAATCATTGCAGAAATCTTTCTATAATAAGGATTTTCTGAACACAACTAACATTACAAATCATGTCACATATCTTACCTCGGGTCTAACAATGTAGCTAAGGCCATGATGGGATTTTTTTCCATTTCATTTCGTGGGTACCGTTTATTTTATGATTGTAACAAGACATTTTGCATGCCTTTCAGTTTTGTGTAGTCGTTTTCAAGAGCCTTACGAATGCTGTTTACAATTGGTATTATGTCACTGGCAGTGCAGTTCCTAGAACTCGATCTCTTTGTTGCCTCCTCAAAATATTGAAGCAAAATGACAACATTTCCCATTAGACTCCATTCGGCTGATGTTAAATGCAGTTGATGATTGTTCAGCTGCAG
>PNEQ01109230.1:0-24946 GCA_003012365.1 Medauroidea extradentata
TTAGGTTTAAGGTTTTTGGTTAGGTTTAAGGTTTTTTGGATAGGTTTAAGGGTTTTTGGTATGGTTTAACTCTTTTTGGTTAGAATTAATTTTTTTTGGATAAGTTTAAGGTTTTTTGGTTTGGTTTAACATTTTTTAGTTAGGTTTAGGGTTTTTTGGTTATGTTTAATGTTTTTTGGTTAGGTTTAAGGTTTTTTGGTTCGGTTTAATGGTTTTTTGTTAGGTTAAAGTTTTTATTTGTTAGGTTTAAGGTTTTTGGTTAGGTTTGAGGTTTTTCAGTTAGGGTTTAAGGTTTTTTGTTTAGGTTTAGTGTTTTTATGTTAGGTTTAAGGTGTTTGGTTATGGTTAAGGGTTTTTGGTTAGGTTTAATGGTTTTTGGTAATTTTTAATTATTATTGGTTAGGTTTAATGTTTCTGTTTAGGTTTAAGGTTTCTTATTTAGGTTTAAATTTTTTTGGTTAGTTTTAAGATTTTTTGGTTAGGTTTAAGGTTTTTTGGTTAGGTATAAGGTTTTTGGTTATGTTTGAGGTTTTTTAGTTAGGTTTAATGATTTTTGGTGAGGTTTAAGGTTTTTTGGTTAGGTTTAATGTGTTTGGTTATGTTTAAGGGTTTTTGGTTAGGTTCAATGGTTTTTGGTAATTTTTAATGATTATTGGTTAGGTTAAAGGTTTCTTGGTTATTTTTAAGGTTTTTTGGTTTGGTTTAGGATTTTTTGGTTAGGTTTAGGGGTTTTGGTTAGGTTTAGGGTTTTTTGGTTTTGTTTAGGGTTTTTTGGTTAGGTTTAGGATTTTTTGGTTTGGTTTAAGGGTGTTTGTTAGGTTTAATTTATTTAGGTTAGGTTTAAGATTTTTTGGTTTGGTTTAAGATTTTTTTGCTCGGTTTAAAATTTTTTGGTTAGGTTTAAGGTTTTTTGGAGAGGTTTAAGGTTTTTTCTTAAGGTTTAATGTTTTTTTAAGGTTTAAGGATTTTTGATAGGTTTAAGGTTTTTTGGTTAGGTTTAAGGTTTTTTGGTAAGGTTTAAGATTTTTGGTTAGGTTTACGGTTTTTTGGTTAGGTTTAACTGTTTTTGGATAGTTTTAGGTTTTTTGGTTAGGTATAAGGTTGTTTGGTAAGGTTTAATCGTTTAGGGTTAGGTTTAAGGTTTTTTTTGTTACGTTTAAGGTTTTTGGTTAGGTTTAAGGATTTTAGTTAGGTTTAAGGTTTTTTTGTTAGGTTTAACGTTTTTTTGTTAGGTTTAAGGATTTTTTGTTAGGTTTAAGGTTTTTTGGTAAGGTTTAAGATTTTTGGTTGGGTACACGGTTTTTTGGTTAGGTTTAAGTGTTTTTGGATAGTTTTAGGTTTTTTTGGTTAGTATAAGGTTTTTTTGGTAAGGTTTAAAGGTTTTGGGTTAGGTTTAAGGTTTTTTTATTACATTTAAGGTTTTTGGTTAGGTTTAATTATTTTAGTTAGGTTTAAGGATTTTTGGTTCAGTTTAACGTTTTTTGGTTAGGTTTGAGGGTTTTTTGGTTAGTTTTAAGGGTTTTTGGTTAGGTTAAAGATTTTTTCGTTAGGTTTAATGGTTTTTGTTAGGTTTAAGGATTTTTGGTTAGGTTTGAGGTTTTTTAGTTAGGTTTAATGTTTTTTGGTTAGGTTTAAGTGCATTTGGTTAGTTTTAGGTTTTTTGGTTAGGTTCAAGGTTTTTTGGTTAGGTTTGAGGTTTTTTAGTTAGGTTTAATGTTTTTTGGCTAGGTTTAATGTTTTTTGGTTAGGTTAAAGGTTTTTTGGTTAGGTTTAAGGTGTTTGGTTAAGTTTAAGTGTTTTTGGTTAGATTTAATGTTTTTTGGTAATTTTTAATGACTATAGGTTAGGTTTATTGTTTCTTGGTTAGGTTAAAGGTTTCTTGGTTATGTTAAAGGTTTTTTGGTTAGGTTTAGGTTTTTTTGGTTAGGTTTATGGTTTTTAGGTTAGGTTTAAGGTGTTTCGTTAGGTTTAAGGGTTTTTGGTTAGGTTTAATGGTTTGTGGTAATTTTTAATGGTTTTTGGTTAGGTTTAAGGTTTTTGGTTAGGTTTAGCGTTTTTTGGTTAAGTTTAGGGATTTTTAGTTGGATTTAAGGTTTTTTCATTAGGATTAATTTTTTTTGGTTAGGTTTAACCTTTTTTTAGTTTAGTTTAAGGTGTTTTAGTCAGGTTTAAGGTTTTTTGGTTAGGTTTAAGTTTTTTTGGTTATGTTAGGGTTTTTGGTTAAGATTAGGGTTTATGGGTTATGTTTAGGGTTATTGGTTAGGTTTAGGGTTTTATGTTAAGTTTAGAGTTTTTGGTTAGGTTTAAGGTTTTTGGTTGTGTTTAAGGGTTTTTTTGGTTATGTTTAAGGTTTTTTGTTAGGTTTAGCGTTTTTATTTTGGTTTAGGTTTTTTGGTTAGTATTACGGTTTTTTGGTTAAGTTTAGGGGTTTTTGGTTAGGTTTAAGGTTTTTTGGTAAGGTTTACGGTTTTTGGTTAGGTTTAAGTGTTTTTTGGTTAGGTTTAATGGTTTTTGGGGAGGTTTTATGGTTTTTGGTTAGGTTTAAGGTTTTTTGGTTAGGTTTCGGATTTTTTGGATATGTTTATGGTTTTTTGGTTATGTTTAGGGTTTTTTGGTTATGTTTAGGGTTTTTGGTTTAGGTTTAGGTTTTTTGGTTAGGATTACGGTTTTTTGGTTAGGTTTTAGTGGTTTTTGGTTAGGTTTAAGCTTTTTTGGTTAGGTTTAATGTTTTTTGTTTGTTTTAATGGTTTTTGTTTTGGTTGAAGGTTTTTTGGTAAGGTTTAGGGCTTTTTGGTTTGGTTTAAGTGTTTTTTGGTTAGGTTAAATTGTTTTGGGATAGGTTTAATGGTTTTTGGTTAGGTTTAAAGTTTTTTGGTTAGGTTTTGTATTTTTTGGATAGGTTTAAGGTTTTTTGGTTAGGTTTAAGGTTTTTAGTTAGGTTTAAGGTTTTTGGTTAGTTTTATGCTTTTTTGGTTAGGTTTAAGGTTTTTTGATTAGGTTTAATGATTTTTTGTTTGGTTTAAAGTTTTTGATTAGGTTTAATTTTTTTGGTTAGGTTTAAAGTTTTTCGGATAGGTTTAAGGTTTTTGGTTAGATTTAAGGTGGTTGGTTAGGTATAATGTTTTTTGGTTAGGCTTAAGGTTTTTTTGGTTAGGTTTAGGGTTTTTGGTTAGGTTTAGGGTTTTTGGTTAAGTTTAGAGGCTTAAGGTTAGGTTTAATTGTTTTTGGTTAGGTTTAAGGTTTTTGGTTACGATTACTTTTTATTGATTAGGTTTAAGGTTTCTTTAAGGTTTAGGGTTTTTTGGTTATGTGTAAGGTTTTTTTGTTAGGTTTAGGGTTTTTTGGTAAGGTTTAGGGTTTTTGGTAAGGTTTAGATGTTTTTGGTTAGGTTTAAGGTTTTTTGGTTAGGTTTAAGGTTTTTTGGTTAGGTTTAAGGTTTTTTGGTTAAGTTTAAAGTTTTGTGGTTATGTTTAAGGTATTTTGGGTAGGTTTAACGTTTTTGGTTACGTGTAAGGTTTTTTGGTAAGGTTTAAGATTTTAGTTAGGTTTAAGGTTTTTTGGTTAGGTTTTAGAATTTTTGGTTAGTTTTAGGTTTTCTGTTAGGTATAAGGTTTTTTGTTAAGGTTTAATCGATTTTGATTAGGTTTAAGGTTTCTTGTTAGGTTTAAGGTTTTTGGTTAGGTTTAAGGATTTTAGTAAGGTTTATGTTTTTTTGGTTAGGTTTAAATTTTTTACGTTAGGTTTAAGGTTTTTTGGTTAGGATTAAGGTTTTTTGGTTAGGTTAAGGTTTTTTTGGTTAGGTTTAATGTTTTTTGGTAAGGTCTAAGGATTTTTGGATAGGTTTAAGGTTTTTTGGTTAGGTTTAAGGTTTTATGGTAAGGTTTAAGATTTTTTTTAGGTTTAATGTTTTTTGGTTAGGTTTAAGGGTTTTTGGTTAATCTTAGGTTTTTTGTTTAGGTATATGGTTTTTTGGTAAGGTTTAATCGTTTTGGGTTATGTTTAAGATTTTTTTGTTTGGTTTAAGGTTTTTTGTTAGTTTTAGTCTTTTTTGGTTAGGTTTAGGGTTTTTGGTTAAGATTAGGGATTTTTGTTACATTTAAGGTTTTTTTGGTTAGGTTTAAGGTTTTTTGGTTAGGTTTAAGGTTTTTTGGATAGGTTTAAGATTTTCTGTTAGGTTTAAGGTTTTTTGGTTAGGTTTAATGTTTTTTTAGGTTTATGGCTTTTTGGATAGGTTTAAGGTTTTTTGGTTAAGTTTATGGTTTTTTGGTTAGGTTTAAGATTTTTGGTTAGGTTTAAGGTTTTTTGGTTAGGTCTAAGGTTTTTTGGTTAGGTTTAAGATTTTTTTCGTTAGGTTTAAGGTTTTTTCGATAGGTTTAAGGTTTTTTGGTTAGGTTTAAATTTAATGGTTAGGTTTAGTGTTTTTGGTTAGATTTAGGGTTTTTTGGTTCAGTTTATGGGTTTTTGGTTAGATTTATTGTTATTTGGTTAGGATTAAAGTTTTTTGGTTAGGTTTAAAATTTTTTTGTTTTGTTTAAGGTGTTGTAGTCAGGTTTAAGTTTTTTTGATTAGGTTTAGGGTTTTTGGTTAGGTTTATGGTTTTTGGGATATATTTAGGGTTATTGGTTAGGTTTAGGGTTTTAATGTTAGGTTTAGGGTTTTTTGGTTAGGTTTAAGGTTTTTGGTTAGGTTTAAGGGTTTTTTGGTTATGTTTAAGGTTTTTTAGATATGTTTAGGTTTTTTGGTTAGGTTTAAGTTTTTTTGTTAGGATTACAGTTTATTGGTTAGGTTTAGGGTTTTTTGGTTAGGTTTAAGGTTTTTTGGTTAAGTTTAATGTTATTGGTTTGTTTTAATGATTTTTGTTTTGGTTGAAGGTTTTTTGGTAAGGTTTAGGGTTTATTGGTTAGGTTTAAGTGTTTTTTGGTTAGGTTTAATGGTTTTTGGATAGGTTTACTGGTTTTTGGTTAGGTTTAAGTTTTTTGGTTTGGTTTCGGGTTTTTTGGATATGTTTAGGGTTTTTGGTTGTGTTTAGGGTTTTTTGTTTAGGTTTAGGTTACTTTGTTTAGTTTAAGGGTTTTTTAGTTAGGTGTTAAGTTTTTTTGCTTAAGTTCAAGGTTTTTGGTTAGTTTTAATGATATTTGTTTAGGTTTAAGGTTTTTTTGGTAAAGTTTAAATGTTTTTAGGTTAGATCTTAGTGTTTTTTGGTTATGTTTAAGGGCTTTTTGGTTAGTTTTAAGAATTTTTTGTTTAGGTTTAAGGGTTTTTAAAAAATTTAATGGTTTTTTGATTATGTTTAAGGGTTTTTGGTTATGTTTAATGGTTTTTGGTTAGGTTTAAGGTTTTTGGTTAGGTTTAAGGTTTTTGGTTCGGTTTAGGGTTTTTGGTTAGGTTTACGGTTTTTTTAGGTTTAGGGTTTTTTTTTATGTTTAAGGTTTTTTTAGATAGATTTAAGAATTTTTGGTTTGGTTTAAGGTTTTTTGGTTAGGTTTATGGTTTTTTGGCTAGGTTGAGAGGTTTTTGGTTAGGGTTAGGTGTTTTTGAATAGGTTAAGGGTTTTTTTGTTACGTTTGGGTTTTTTTGGTTATGTTTAATGTTTTTTGTAATGGTTTAAAAGTTTTTGGTTAGGTTTTAGGGTTTTTGGTTACGTTTAAGGTTTTTTGGTTAGGTTTAAGGTTTTTTGGTTTGGTGTAAGGGTTTTTTGGTTAGGTTTAAGGGTTTTTGGTTAGGTTTAAGGGTTTTTTTGTTAGGTTTAAGGGCTTTTGGAAAGGTTTAATGTTTTTTTGGTTAGGTTTAACGTTTTAGGATAGGTATAAGGTTTTTTGTTACTTTTAAGGTGGTTGGTTAGGTTTAAGGTTTTTTCGTTAGGTTTAGGTTTTTTTGGTTACTTTCAGGGTTTATTGGTTAGGTTTAGGGTTTTTGGTTAGGTTTAGGGGTTTTTGGTTAAATTTAATTGTTTTTGGTTATGTTAAAGGTTTTTTGGTTAGGTTTAAGATTTTTTGGATAGGTTTAAGGTTTTTGGTTAGGTTTAAGGTTTTTTGGTAAGGTTTAAGATTTTTGGCTAGATTTAAGGTTTTTGGTTAGGTTTAAGGGTTTTTAGTTAGTTTTAGGTTATTCGGTTAAGTATTAGGTTTTTTGGTAAGATTTAACGTTTTTCGGATAGGTTTAAGTTTTTTGGTTAGGTTTAAGGTGGTTGGTTAGGTTAAATGTTTTTTGGTTAGGCTTAAGGTTTTTTGGTTAGGTTTAGGGTTTTTGGTTAGGTTTAGGGTTTTTGGTTAAGTTTAGAGGCTTAAGGTTAGGTTTAATTGTTTTCGGTTAGGTTTAAGGTTTTTGGTTAAGATTAATTTTTATTGATTTAGTTTAAGGTTTTTTAAGGTTTAGGGTTTTTTGGTTAGGTGTAAGGTTTTTTCGTTAGGTTTAGGGTTTTTTGGTAAGGTTTAGGGTTTTTGGTAAGGTTTAGATGTTTTTGGTTAGGTTTAAGGTTTTTTGGTTAGGTTTAAGGTATTTTGGTTAGGTTTAAGGTTTTTTGGTTAGGGTTAAGGTTTTTTGGTTAAGTTTAAAGTTTTGTGGTTATGTTTCATGTATTTTGGGTAGGTTAAACGTTTTTGGTTACGTGTAAGGTTTTTTGGTAAGGTTTAAGATTTTTAGTTAGGTTTAAGGTTTTTTGGTTAGGTTTTAGGATTTTTGGTTAGTTTTAGGTTTTTTTGTTAGGTATAAGGTTTTTTGGTAAGGTTTAATCGATTTTGATTAGGTTTAAGGTTTTTTGTTAGGTTTAAGGTTTTTGGTTAGGTTTAAGGATTTTAGTTAGGTTTAAGGTTTTTGGTTAGATTTAAGGTTTTTTGGTTAGGTTTAAGGTTTTTTGGTTATTTTTAAGGGTTTTTTGGTAGGTATAAGGGTTTTTGTTATGGTTTAATGGTTTTTGGTTAGGATTAATGTTTTTTTCAATAGGTTTAAGGTTTTTTGGTTAGGTTTAAGGTTTTTTGGTTAGGGTTAGGGTTTTTGTTAGATTTATGGTTTTTTGGTTATGTTTAAAGTTTTTTGTTGGGTTTAAGGTTTTTGGTAAGGTTTAAGGTTTTTTGGTTAGGTGTATTGTTTTTTGGTTATGTTTAAATGTTTTTGGTTAGGTTTAATGGTTTTTTGTTAATTTTAAGGTTTTTGGTTAGGTTTAAGGTTTTTTTTGGATAGGTTTAAGTTTATTTTGTTGAGTTTATTGTGTTTAAGGGTTTTAGTTAGGTTTAAGGTTTTTTGGATATGTTTAGTTTTTTTTGTCAGGTTTTAGATTTTTTGTTAGGTTTAAGGTTTTTTGGTTAGGTTTAAGGTTTTTTGGTTATGTTTATGTGTTTTTGGTTAGGTTTAATGGTTTTAGTTAGGTTTAGGATTTTTGTTAGGTTTAAGGTTTTGGTTAGTTTTGAGGAATTTTTAGTTAGGTTTATTTTTTTTTGTTAGGTTTATGGTTTTTTGGTCAGGTTTAAGGTTTTTTGGTTAGGTTTAAGGTGTTTGGTTATATTTATGGGTTTTTAGTTAGGTTTAATGGTTTTTGGTAATTTTTAGTGATTATTGGTTAGGTTTAAGGTTTTTTCGATAGATTTAAGGTTTTTGGTTAGGTTTAAAGTTTTTGGTTAGGTTTAGGGTTTTTGGTAAGGTTTAGGGTTTTTGGTTAAGTTTATGGGTTTTTGGTTAGATTTAAGGTTATTTGGTTAGGATTAAATTTTTTTGGTTTGGTTTAACATTTTTTAGTTTTGTTTAAGGTGTTTTCGTCAGGTTTAAGTTTTTTCGTTTAGGTTTAGGGTTTTTGGTTAGGTTTATGGTTTTTGGGTTATGTTTAAGGTCTTTGGTTAAGTTTAGGGTTTTAATGTTAGGTTTAGGGTTTTTTGCTTAAGTTTATGGGTTTTTGGTTAGATTTAAGGTTATTTGGTAAGGATTACAGTTTTTTGGTTAGGTTTAGGGTTTTTTGGTTAGGTTTAAGGTTTTTTGGTTAGGTTTAAGGTTTTTTGGTTAGTTTTAAGGTTGTATTGGTTAGGTATAATTTTTTTGTTAGTTTTAAGGTTTTTGGTTTGGTTTAGTGTTTTTGATTAGGTTTAGGGTTTTTTGGTTAAGTTTAAGGGTTTTAGTTAGGTTTAAGGTTTTTTGGATATGTTTAGTTTTTTTGTCAGGTTTTAGATTTTTTGTTAGGTTTAAGGTTTTTTGGTTAAGTTTAAGGTTTTTTGGTTATGTTTATGTGTTTCTGGTTAGGTTTAATGGTTTTAGTTAGGTTTAGGTTTTTTTGTTAGGTTTAAGGTTTTGGTTAGTTTTGAGGAATTTTTAGTTAGGTTTATTTTTGTTTGTTAGGTTTAAGGTTTTTTGGTCAGGTTTAAGGTTTTTGGTTAGGTTTAAGGTGTTTGGTTATATTTATGGGTTTTTAGTTAGGTTTAATGGTTTTTGGTAATTTTTAATGATTATTGGTTAGGTTTAAGGTTTTTGCGATAGATTTAAGGTTTTTTGGTTAGGTTTAAAGTTTTTCGTTAGGTTTAGGATTTTTTGGTAAGGTTTAGGGTTTTTTGGTTAAGTTTATGGGTTTTTGGTTAGATTTAAGGTTATTTGGTTAGGATTAAAGTTTTTTGGTTAGGTTTAACATTTTTTAGTTTTGTTTAAGGTGTTTTACTCAGGTTTAAGGTTTTTCGTTTAGGTTTAGTGTTTTTTGTTAGGTTTATGGTTTTTGTGTTATGGTTAGGGTTATTAGTTAGATTTAGGGTTTTAATGTTAGGTTTAGGGTTTTAGTGTTAGGTTAAAGGGTTTTTTGGTTATGTTTAAGGTTTTTTAGTTAGGTTTAGGTTTAGGTTTTTTGGTTAGGTTTAGGATTTATGGTTAGGTCTAAAGTTTTTGGTTAGGTTTAGGGTTTTTGGTTGAGTTTAGGGTTTTTTGGCTAAGTTAATGGATTTTTGGTTAGATTTAAGGTTATTTGGTTAGGATTAAAGTTTTTTGGTTGGTTTAACATTTTTTAGTTTTGTTTAAGGTGTTTTAGTCATGTTTAAGGTTTTTTGTTTAGGTTTAGGGTTTTTCGATAGGTTTATGGTTTTTGGGTTATGTTTAGGGTTATTGGTTAGGTTGAGGGTTTTAATGTTAGGTTCAGCATTTTAGTGTTAGGTTTAGGGTTTTTTGTTTAGGTTTAAGGTTTTTGGTTAGGTTTAAGGGTTTTTTGGTTATGTTAAAGGTTTTTTAGTTAGGTTTAGGTTTAGGTTTTTGGTTAGGTATAGGTTTTTTTGTTAGGATTACAGTTTTTTATTTAGGTTTAGGGATTTTTGGTTATGTTTAATGTTTTTTGGTTAGGTTTAATGTTTTTTGGTTAGGTTTAAGGTTTTTTGGTTAGGTTTAAGGTGTTTGGTTAGGTTTAAGGGTTTTTGGTTAGGTTTAATGGTTTATGGTAATTTTTAATGTTTTTATGGTTAGGTTTAAGGTTTTTGGTTAGGTTTAAGTTTTCTTTGTTAGGTGTAAGGTTTTTTGGTTAGTTTTAAGGTTTTTTTCGTTAGGTTTAAGGTTTTTTCGATTGGTTTAAGGTTTTTTGGTTAGGTTTATTTAATGGTTAGGTTTAGGGTTTTTGGTTAGGATTAGGGTTTTTTGGCAAAGTTTATGGGTTTTTGGTTAGATTTAAGGTTATTTGGTTAGGATTAATGTTTTTTGGTTGGTTTAACATTTTCTAGTTTTGTTTAAGGTTGTTCAAGTGGGGAAAAAACATAATTTTATATTTGTATGAAATAGTGTTAGTTTTGTACACATTACTTGAGAGTACATATACCTCTAACGGAAAAAAATTAGCTCATATAGTTTTCCCGTAATGGCACTTCAAAGTCAAAATTTGCGTATTTTTACTTCATACAAAACATGAAAACCAGTTAACATAAAGAAATGAAAAAAATCATATCAAAACTACGCGTTACTGTCTATGGCCTGTAGCATTTAAAACCCGTTACAAAAAATGTTTATGTTAAACAAAAAATTTCAAAATTTAAATTTTTTTTGGTACTTTTAGAAATTTATTTTAAACACAGAAATATTTTATAATGTGTTTGTATATGCTTCAAGCCGTAGACGGTAACGTGTAGTTTTGATGAGATTTTTTCCATTTCATTATATTTACTGGTTTTCAAGTTTTGTATGAAGTAAAAATATGCAAATTTTAACTTTGAAGTGACATTACGGGAAAACTAGATGAGCTAATTTTTTTCCGTTAGATATTAATGTTCTCTGAAGTAATGTCTACAAAACTAACACTGTTTTATACAAATATAAAATTATGAATTTTTCCCCACTTGAACGCCCTTAAGGTGTTTTAGTCAGGTTTAGGTTTTTTGTTTAGGTTTAGGGTTTTTGATTAGGTTTATGGTTTTTGGGTTATGTTTAGGGTTATAGGTTATGTTTATGGTTTTAATGTTAGGTTTAGGGTTTTAATGTTAGGTTTAGGTATTTTTTTTAGGTTTAAGGATTTTGGTTAGGTTTAGGGTTTTTGGTTAGTTTTAGGGTTTTTTGCTTAAGTTTATGGGTTTTTGGTTAGATTTAAGGTTATTTGGTTAGGATTACAGTTTTTGGTTAGGTTTAGGGTTTTTTGGTTATGTTTGATGTTTTTTGTTAGGTTTAATGTTTTTTGATTAGGTTTAAGGTTTTTTGGTTAGGTTTAAGGTGTTTGGTTAGGTTTAAGGGTTTTTGGTTAGGTTTAATGGTTTGTGGTAATTTTTATTGGGTTTTTGTTAGGTTTAAGGTTTTTGGTCAGGGTTTAGTTTTCTTGTTTAGTTTTAAGGTTTTTTTCGTTAGGTTTAAGGTTTTTTTCGATAGGTTTAAGGTTTTTTGGTAAGGTTTAAAGATTTTGGTTAGGTTTAGGGTTTTTGGTTAGGTTTAGAGTTTTTTTGGTTAGGTTTAAGGTTTTTGGTTATGTTTAAGGGTTTTTTGGTTATGTTTAAGGTTTTTTAGTTAGGTTTAGGTTTAAGTTTTTTGGTTAGGTTTAGGTTTTTTGTTAGGATTACAGTTTTTTGGTTAGGTTTAGGGTTTTTTGGTTAGGTTTAAGGTTTTTTGGTTTCGTTTAATTTTTTTGGTTTGTTTTAATGATTTTTGTTTTGGTTGAAGGTTTTTTGGTAAGTTTTAGGGTTTTTTGGTCAGGTTTAAGTGTTTTTTGGTTAGGTTTAATGGTTTTTGGATAGGTTTAATGGTTTTTGGTTAGGTTTAAGTTTTTTTGGTTTGGTTTCGGGTTTTTTGGATATGTTTAGGGTTTTTTGTTATGTTTAGGGTTTTTTGGTTAGGTTTAGGTTACTTTGGTTAGGTTAAGGGTTTTTTATTTACGTGTTAATTTTTTTGCTTTAGTTCAAGGTTTTTGGTTAGTTTTAATGATATTTGTTTAGGTTTAGGTTTTTTTGTTAGGTTTAAGGTTTTTTTTAGATAGAATTAAGAATTTTTGGTTTGGTTTAAGGTTTTTTGGTAGGTTTATGGTTTTTTGGCTAGGTTGAGAGGTTTTTGGATGGAGTTTGGTGTTCTTGAATAGGTTAAGGGTTTTTTGTTATGTTTTGGGTTTTTGGTTATGTTTAATGGTTTTTGTAATGGTTTAAAAGTTTTTGGTTAGGTTTTAGGGTATTTGGTTATGTTTAAGGTTTTTTGGTTAGGTTTAAGGTTTTTTGGTTTGGTGTAAGGGTTTTTTGGTTAGGTTTAAGGGTTTTTTGGTTAGGTTTAAGTTTTTTTGGTTAGGTTTAAGATTTTTTGGATAGGTTTAAGGTTTTTTGGTTAGGTTTAAGGTTTTTTGGTAAGGTTTAAGATTTTTGGCTAGATTTAAGGTTTTTGGTTAGGTTTAAAGGTTTTTAGTTACTTTTAGGTTTTTCGGTTAAGTATTAGGTTTTTTGGTAAGATTTAATCGTTTTTAGTTAGGTTTAAGGTTTTTGTTAGGTTTAAGGTTTTTTGTTAGGTTTAAGGATTTTAGTTAGGTTTAATGTTTTTTGGTTAGGTTTAAGGTTTTTGGTCAGTTTTAATGTTTTTGGTTAGGTTTAAGGTGTATGGTTATGTTTATGGGTTTTTGGTTAGGTTTAATGGTTTTTGGTAATTTTTAATGATCATTGGTTAGGTTTAAGGTTTTTTGGTTAGGTTTAAATTTTTTTTGATAGGTTTAAGGTTTTTTGGTTAGGATTAAGGTTTTTTGGGTAGGTTTAAATTTTTTGGTTAGGTTTAATGTTTTTTGGTAATGTTTAAGGATTTTTGGATAGGTTTAAGGTTTTTTGGTTAGGTTTAAGGTTTTTTGGAAAGGTTTAAGATTTTTTTAGGTTTAAGTTTTTTTATTTAGGTTTAAGGGTTTTTGGTTAGTCTTAGGTTTTTTGTTTAGGTATATGGTTTTTTTGGAAAGGTTTAATAGTTTTTGGTTAGGTTTAAGGTTTTTTGTTAGGTTTAAGGTTTTTGGTTAGGTTTAAGGATTTTAGTTAGGTTTAAGGTTTTTTGGTTAGGTTCAAGGTATTTGGTTAGGTTTAAGGTTTTTTGGTTAGGTTTAAGGTTTTTTGGTTAGGTTTAAGGTTTTTTGGTTCTGTTTAAGGTTTTTTGGTTAGGTTCAATGTTTTTTGGTTATGTTTAAGGTTTTTTGGATAGGTTTAAGGCTTTTTGGTTAGGTTTAAGGTTTTTTGGTAAGGTTTAAGATTTTTGGTTTGGTTTAAGGTTTTTTGGTTAGGTATAAGGTTTTTGGTTAGAATTGAGGTTTTTAGTTAGGTTTAGATGTTTTTGGTTAGGTTTAAGGTTTTTTGGTTAGGTTTAAGGTTTTTTGGTTAGGTTTAAGGTTTTTTGGTTAAGTTTAAAGTTTTGTGGTTATGTTTAAGGTATTTTGGGTAGGTTTAACGTTTTTGGTTACGTGTAAGGTTTTTTGGTAAGGTTGAAGATTTTAGTTAGGTTTAAGGTTTTTTGGTTAGGTTTTAGAATTTTTGGTTAGTTTTAGGTTTTCTGTTAGGTATAAGGTTTTTTGGTAAGGTTTAATCGATTTTGATTAGGTTTAACGTTTCTTGTTAGGTTTAAGGTTTTTGGTTAGGTTTAAGGATTTTAGTTAGGTTTAATGTTTTTTGGTTAGGTTTAAATTTTTTACGTTAGGTTTAAGGATTTTTTGGTTAGGATTAAGGTTTTTTTGGTTAGGTTAAGGTTTTTTTGGTTAGGTTTAATGTTTTTTGGTAAGGTCTAAGGATTTTTGGATAGGTTTAAGGTTTTTTGGTTAGGTTTAAGGTTTTATGGTAAGGTTTAAGATTTTTTTTAGGTTTAATGTTTTTTGGTTAGGTTTAAGGGTTTTTGGTTAAGATTAGGGATTTTTGTTACATTTAAGGTTATTTTGGTTAGGTTTAAGGTTTTTTGGTTAGGTTTAAGGTTTTTTGGATAGGTTTAAGATTTTCTGTTAGTTTTAAGGTTTTTTGGTTAGGTTTAATGTTTTTTTAGGTTTATGGCTTTTTGGATAGGTTTAAGGTTTTTTGGTTAGGTTTATGGTTTTTTGGTTAGGTTTAAGATTTTTGGTTAGGTTTAAGGTTTTTTGGTTAGGTCTAAGGTTTTTTGGTTAGGTTTAAGATTTTTTTCGTTAGGTTTAAGGTTTTTTCGATAGGTTTAAGGTTTTTTGGTTAGGTTTAAATTTAATGGTTAGGTTTAGTGTTTTTGGTTAGGTTTAGGGTTTTTTGGGTTAAGTTACGGGTTTTTGGTTAGATTTAATGTTATTTGGTTAGGATTAAAGTTTTTTGGTTAGGTTTAACATTTTTTTGTTTTGTTTAAGGTGTTGTAGTCAGGTTTAAGTTTTTTGTTTAGGTTTAGGGTTTTTGGTTAGGTTTATGGTTTTTGTGTTATATTTAGGGTTATTGGTTAGGTTTAGGGTTTTAATGTTAGGTTTAGGGTTTTTTGGTTAGGTTTAAGTTTTTGGTTAGGTTTAAGGGTTTTTTGGTTATGTTTAAGGATTTTTAGATAGGTTTAGGTTTTTTGGTTAGGTTTAAGTTTTTTTGTTAGGATTACAGTTTATTGGTTAGGTTTAGGGTTTTTTGGTTAGGTTTAAGGTTTTTTGGTTAAGTTTAATGTTTTTGGTTTGTTTTAATGATTTTTGTTTTGGTTGAAGGTTTTTTTGGTAAGGTTTAGGGTTTTTTGGTTAGGTTTAAGTGTTTTTTGGTTAGGTTTAATGGTTTTTGGATAGGTTTAATGGTTTTTGGTTAGGTTTAAGTTTTTTGGTTTGGTTTCGGGTTTTTTGGATATGTTTAGGGTTTTTGGTTATGTTTAGGGTTTTTTGGTTAGGTTTAGGGTACTTTGGTTAGGTTAAGGGTTTTATAGTTAGCTGTTAAGTTTTTTTGCTTAATTTTAAGGTTTTTGGTTAGTTTTAATGGTATTTGTTTAGGTTTAAGGTTTTTTTTGGTAAGGCTAAAGGTTTTTTGATTAGGTTTAAGTGTTTTTTGGTTATGTTTAATGGCTTTTGGTTAGTTTTAAGAATTGTTTGGTTAGGTTTAAAGGTTTTTAAAAAATTTAATGGTTTTTTGGTTATGTGTAAGGGTTTTTTGGTTATGTTTAATGGTTTTTGGTTAGGTTTAAGGTTTTTTGTTAGGTTTAGGGTTTTTGGTTAGGTTTACGGTTTTTTTTAGGTTTAGGGTTTTTTGGTTAGGTTTAAGGTTTTTTTAAGATAGATTTGAGAATTTTTGGTTTGGTTTAAGGTTTTTAGGTTAGGTTTATGGTTTTTTGGTTAGGTTGAGAGATTTTTGGGTTAGGGTTAGGTGATTTTGAATAGGTTAAGGGTTTTTTTGTTACGTTTGGGGTTTTTTGGTTATGTTTAATTGTTTTTGTAATGGTTTAAAAGTTTTTGGTTAGGTTTTTGGGTTTTTGGTTACGTTTAAGGTTTTTTGGTTAGGTTTAAGGTTTTTTGGTTTGGTGTAAGGGTTTTTAGGTTATGTTTAAGGTTTTTTAGTTAGGTTTAGGTTTAGGTTTTTTTGTTAGGTTTAGGTTTTTTTGTTAGGATTACAGTTTTTTGGTTAGGTTTAATGGTTTTTGGATAGGTTTAATGGTTTTTGGTTAGGTTTAAGTTTTTTTTGTTTGGTTTCGGTTTTTTTGGATATGTTTAGGGTTTTTGGTTATGTTTAGGGTTTTTTGTTTAGGTTTAGGGTACTTTGTTTAGTTTAAGGGTTTTTTAGTTAGGTGTTAAGTTTTTTGCTTAAGTTCAAGGTTTTTGGTTAGTTTTAATGATATTTGTTTAGGTTAAAGGTTTTTTTGGTAAAGTTTAAATGTTTTTTGGTTAGATCTAAGTGTTTTTTGGTTATGTTTAAGGGCTTTTTGGTTAGTTTTAAGAATTTTTTGTTTAGGTTTAAGAGTTTTTAAAAAATTTAATGGTTTTTTGATTATGTTTAAGGGTTTTTGGTTATGTTTATTGGTTTTTGGTTAGGTTTAAGGTTTTTGGTTAGGTTTAAGGTTTTTGGTTCGGTTTAGGGTTTTTGGTTAGGTTTACGGTTTTTTTAGGTTTAGGGTTTTTTTGTTATGTTTAAGGTTTTTTTTAGATAGATTTAAGAATTTTTGGTTTGGTTTAAGGTTTTTTGGTTAGGTTTATGGTTTTTTGGCTAGGTTGAGAGGTTTTTGGTTAGGGTTAGGTGTTTTTGAATAGGTTAAGGGTTTTTTGTTATGTTTGGGTTTTTTTGGTTATGTTTATTTTTTTTGTAATGGTTTAAAAGTTTTTGGTTAGGTTTTAGGGTTTTTGGTTACGTTTAAGGTTTTTTGGTTACGTTTAAGGTTTTTTGGTTAGGTTTAAGGTTTTTTGGTTAGGTTTAAGGGTTTTTTGGTTAGGTTTAAGGGTTTTTTTGTTAGGTTTAAGGGCTTTTGGCAAGGTTTAATGTTTTTTTGGTTAGGTTTAACGTTTTAGGATAGGTATAAGGTTTTTTGTTAGTTTTAAGGTGGTTGGTTAGGTTTAAGGTTTTTTCGTTAGGTTTAGGTTTTTTTGGTTACTTTCAGGGTTTATTGGTTAGGTTTAGGGTTTTTGGTTAGGTTTAGGGGTTTTTGGATAAATTTAATTGTTTTTGGTTATGTTAAAGGTTTTTTGGTGAGGTTTAAGATTTTTGGCTAGATTTAAGGTTTTTGGTTAGGTTCAAGGGTTTTTAGTTAGTTTTAGGTTATTCGGTTAAGTATTAGGTTTTTTGGTAAGATTTAACGTTTTTCGGATAGGTTTAAGTTTTTTGGTTAGGTTTAAGGTGGTTGGTTAGGTTAAATGTTTTTTGGTTAGGCTTAAGGTTTTTTGGTTAGGTTTAGGGTTTTTGGTTAGGTTTAGGGTTTTTGGTTAAGTTTAGAGGCTTAAGGATAGGTTTAATTGTTTTTGGTTAGGTTTAAGGTTTTTGGTTATGATTAATTTTTATTGATTTAGTTTAAGGTTTTTTAAGGTTTAGGGTTTTTTGGTTAGGTGTAAGGTTTTTTCGTTAGGTTTAGGGTTTTTTGGTAAGGTTTAGGGTTTTTGGTAAGGTTTAGATGTTTTTGGTTAGGTTTAAGGTTTTTTGGTTAGGTTTAAGGTTTTTTGGTTAGGTTTAAGGTTTTTTGGTTAGGTTTAAGGTTTTTTGGTTAAGTTTAAAGTTTTGTGGTTATGTTTAAGGTATTTTGGGTAGGTTAAACGTTTTTGGTTACGTGTAAGGTTTTTTGGTAAGGTTTAAGATTTTTAGTTAGGTTTAAGGTTTTTTGGTTAGGTTTTAGTATTTTTGGTTAGTTTTAGGTTTTTTTGTTAGGTATAAGGTTTTTTGGTAAGGTTTAATCGATTTTGATTAGGTTTAAGGTTTTTTGTTAGGTTTAAGGTTTTTGGTTAGGTTTAAGGATTTTAGTTAGGTTTAAGGTTTTTGGTTAGATTTAAGGTTTTTTGTTAGGTTTAAGGTTTTTTGGTTATTTTTAAGGGTTTTTGGGTAGGTATAAGGGTTTTTGTTATGGTTTAATGGTTTTTGGTTAGGATTAACGTTTTTTTCAATAGGTTTAAGGTTTTTTGGTAAGGTTTAAGGTTTTTTGGTTAGGTTTAAGGTTTTTTGGTTAGGGTTAGGGTTTTTGTTAGATTTATGGTTTTTTTGGTTATGTTTAAAGTTTTTTGTTGGGTTTAAGGTTTTTGGTAAGGTTTAAGGTTTTTTGGTTAGGTGTATTGTTTTTTGGTTATGTTTAAATGTTTTTGGTTAGGTTTAATGGTTTTTTGTTAATTTTAAGGTTTTTGATTAGGTTTAAGGTTTTTTTGGATAGGTTTAAGGTTATTTGGTTGAGTTTATTGTGTTTAAGGGTTTTAGTTAGGTTTAAGGTTTTTTGGATATGTTTAGTTTTTTTGTCAGGTTTTAGATTTTTTGTTAGGTTTAAGGTTTTTTGGTTAGGTTTAAGGTTTTTTGGTTATGTTTATGTGTTTTTGGTTAGGTTTAATGGTTTTAGTTAGGTTTAGGTTTTTTTGTTAGGTTTAAGGTTTTGGTTAGTTTTGAGGAATTTTTAGTTAGGTTTATTTTTTTTGTTAGGTTTATGGTTTTTTGGTCAGGTTTAAGGTTTTTTGGTTAGGTTTAAGGTGTTTGGTTATATTTATGGGTTTTTGGTTAGGTTTAATGGTTTTTGGTAATTGTTAGTGATTATTGGTTAGGTTTAAGGTTTTTTCGATAGATTTAAGGTTTTTTGGTTAGGTTTAAAGTATTTGGTTAGGTTTAAGGTTTTTGGTAAGGTTTAGGGTTTTTTGGTTAAGTTTATGGGTTTTTGGTTAGATTTAAGGTTATTTGGTTAGGATTAAATTTTTTTGGTTTGGTTTAACATTTTTTAGTTTTGTTTAAGGTGTTTTCATCAGGTTTAAGGTTTTTCGTTTAGGTTTAGGGTTTTTCGATAGGTTTATGGTTTTTGGGTTATGTTTAGGGTTATTGGTTAGGTTGAGGGTTTTAATGTTAGGTTTAGGGTTTTAGTGTTAGGTTTAGGGTTTTTTGTTTAGGTTTAAGGATTTTGGTTAGGTTTAAGGTTATTTTGGTTATGTTTAAGGTTTTTTAGTTAGGTTTAGGTTTAGGTTTTTGGTTAGGTATAGGTTTTTTGTTAGGATTACAGTTTTTATTTAGGTTTAGGGATTTTTGGTTATGTTTAATGTTTTTTGGTTAGGTTTAATGTTTTTTGGTTAGGTTTAAGGATTTTTGGTTAGGTTTAAGGTGTTTGGTTAGGTTTAAGGGTTTTTGGTTAGGTTTAATGGTTTATGGTAATTTTTAATGTTTTTATGGTTAGGTTTAAGGTTTTTGATTAGGTTTAAGTTTTCTTTGTTATGTTTAAGGTTTTTTGTTTAGGTTTAAGGTTTTTTTCGTTAGGTTTAAGGTTTTTTTGATAGGTTTAAGGTTTTTTGGTTAGGTTTAAGGGTTTTTTGGTTAGGTTTAAGGGTTTTTTTGTTAGGTTTAAGGGCTTTTGGAAAGGTTTAATGTTTTTTTTGGTTAGGTTTAACGTTTTAGGATAGGTATAAGGTTTTTTGTTAGTTTTAAGTTAGGTTTAGGGTTTTTGGTTATGTTTAGGGTTTTTTGGCTAAGTTTATGGGTTTTTGGTTAGATTTAAGGTTATTTGGTTAGGATTAAAGTTTTTTGGTTCGTTTAACATTTTTTAGTTTTGTTTAAGGTGTTTTAGTCAGGTTTAAGGTTTTTTGTTTAGGTTTAGTGTTTTTGGTTAGGTTTATGGTTTTTGGGTTATGTTTAGGGTTATTGGTTAGGTTTAGGGTATTAATGTTAGGTTTAGGGTTTTAAAGTTAGGTTTAGGGATTTTTGGTTAGGTTTAAGGTCTTTGGTTAGGTTTAGGGTTTTTGGTTAGGTTTAGGGTTTTTTGCTTAAGTTCATGGGTTTTTGGTTAGATTTAAGGTTATTTGGTAAGGATTACAGTTTTTTGGTTAGGTTTAGGGTTTTTTGGTTAGGTTTAAGGTTTTTTGGTTAGGTTTAAGGTTTTTTGGTTAGTTTTAAGGTTGTATTGGTTAGGTATAATTTTTTTGTTAGTTTTAAGGTTTTTGGTTTGGTTTAGTGTTTTTGGTTAGGTTTAGGGTTTTTTGGTTAAGTTTAAGGGTTTTAGTTAGGTTTAAGGTTTTTTGGATATGTTTAGTTTTTTTGTCAGGTTTTAGATTTTTTGTTAGGTTTAAGGTTTTTTGGTTAAGTTTAAGGTTTTTTGGTTATGTTTATGTGTTTCTGGTTAGGTTTAATGGTTTTAGTTAGGTTTAGGTTTTTTTGTTAGGTTTAAGGTTTTGGTTAGTTTTGAGGAATTTTTAGTTAAGTTTATTTTTGTTTGTTAGGTTTAAGGTTTTTTGGTCAGGTTTAAGGTTTTTGGTAAGGTTTAATGT
This sequence comes from Medauroidea extradentata, assembly GCA_003012365.1. Taxonomy (NCBI): domain Eukaryota; kingdom Metazoa; phylum Arthropoda; class Insecta; order Phasmatodea; family Phasmatidae; genus Medauroidea; species Medauroidea extradentata. The sequence continues at coordinate 19,262 of PNEQ01109230.1, forward strand.
GTTCGGTTATATTTATAGGTTTTTGGTTAGGTTTAATGGTTTTTGGTAATTTTTAATGATTATTGGTTAGGTTTAAGGTTTTTTCGATAGATTTAAGGTTTTTTGGTTAGGTTTAAAGTTTTTCGTTAGGTTTAGGGTTTTTGGTAAGGTTTAGGGTTTTTTGGTTTAGTTTATGGGTTTTTGGTTAGATTTAAGGTTATTTGGTTAGGATTAAAGTTTTTTGGTTAGGTTAAAAATTTTTTAGTTTTGTTTAAGGTGTTTTACTCAGGTTTAAGGTTTTTCGTTTAGGTTTAGTGTTTTTTGTTAGGTTTATGGTTTTTGTGTTATGGTTAGGTTTGTTAGTTAGGTTTAGGGTTTTAATGTTAGGTTTAGGGTTTTAGTGTTAGGTTAAAGGGTTTTGTGGTTATGTTTAAGGTTTTTTAGTTAGGTTTAGGTTAAGGTTTTTTGGTTAGGTTTAGGTTTTTTGGTTAGGTTTAAAGTTTTTGGTTAGGTTTAGGGTTTTTGGTTAGGTTTAGGGTTTTTTGGCTAAGTTAATGGATTTTTGGTTAGATTTAAGGTTATTTGGTTAAAATTAAAGTTTTTTGGTTGGTTTAAAATTTTTTAGTTTTGTTTAAGGTGTTTTAGTCAGGTTTAAGGTTTTTTGTTTAGGTTTAGGGTTTTTCGATAGTTTTATGGTTTTTGGGTTATGTTTAGGGTTATTGGTTAGGTTGAGGGTTTTAATGTTAGGTTTAGCGTTTTAGTGTTAGGTTTAGGGTTTTTTTGTTTAGGTTTAAGGTTTTTGGTTAGGTTTAAGGGTTTTTTTGGTTATGTTTAAGGTTTTTTAGTTAGGTTTAGGTTTAGGTTTTTGGTTAGGTATAGGTTTTTTTGTTAGGATTACAGTTTTTATTTAGGTTTAGGGATTTTTGGTTATGTTTAATGTTTTTAGTTAGGTTTAATGTTTTTTGGTTAGGTTTAAGGTTTTTTTGGTTAGGTTTAAGGTGTTTGGTTAGGTTTAAGGTTTTTTGGTTTGGTGTAAGGGTTTTTTGGTTAGGTTTAAGGGTTTTTTGGTTAGGTTTAAGGGTTTTTTTGTTAGGTTTAAGGGCTTTTGGAAAGGTTTAATGTTTTTTTTGGTTAGGTTTAACGTTTTAGGATAGGTATAAGGTTTTTTGTTAGTTTTAAGGTGGTTGGTTAGGTTTAAGGTTTTTTCGTTAGGTTTAGGTTTTTTTGTTTACTTTCAGGGTTTATTGGTTAGATTTGGGGTTTTTGGTTAGGTTTAGGGGTTTTTGGTTAAATTTAATTGTTTTTGGTTATGTTAAAGGTTTTTTGGTTAGGTTTAAGTTTTTTTGGTTAGGTTTAAGATTTTTTTGATAGGTTTATGGTTTTTTGGTTAGGTTTAAGGTTTTTTGGTAAGGTTTAAGATTTTTGGCTAGATTTAAGGTTTTTGGTTAGGTTTAGGGTTTTTGGTTAAGTTTAAGGTGGTTGGTTAGGTTAAATGTTTTTTGGTTAGGCTTAAGGTTTTTTGGTTAGGTTTAGGGTTTTTGGTTAGGTTTAGGGTTTTTGGTTAAGTTTAGAGGCTTAAGATTGGGTTTAATTGTATTTGGTTAGGTTTATGGTTTTTGGTTATGATTAATTTTTATTGATTAGGTTTAAGGTTTTTTTAAGGTTTAGGGTTTTTGGTTAAGTGTAAGGTTTTTCGTTAGGTTTAGGGTTTTTGGTAAGGTTTAGGGTTTTTGGTAAGGTTTAGATGTTTTTGGTTAGGTTTAAGGTTTTTTGGTTAGGTTTAAGGTTTTTTGGTTAGGTTTAAGGTTTTTTGGTTAGGTTTAAGGTTTTTTGGTTAAGTTTAAAGTTTTGTGGTTATGTTTAAGGTATTTTGGGTAGGTTTAACGTTTTTGGTTACGTGTAAGGTTTTTTGGTAAGGTTTAAGATTTTTAGTTAGGTTTAAGGTTTTTTGGTTAGGTTTTAGGATTTTTGGTTAGTTTTAGGTTTTTTTGTTAGGTATAAGGTTTTTTGGTAAGGTTTAATCGATTTTGATTAGGTTTAAGGTTTTTTGTTAGGTTTAAGGTTTTTGGTTAGGTTTAAGGATTTTAGTTAGGTTTAAGGTTTTTGGTTAGATTTAAGGTTTTTTGGTTAGGTTTAGGTTTTTTGGTTAGGTTTAAGGGTTTTTGGGTAGGTTTAAGGGTTTTTGTTATGGTTTAATGGTTTTTGGTTAGGATTAACGTTTTTTTCAATAGGTTTAAGGTTTTTTGGTTAGGTTTAAGGTTTTTTGGTTAGGGTTAGGGTTTTTGTTAGATTTATGGTTTTTTGGTTATGTTTAAAGTTTTTTTCGGGTTTAAGGTTTTCGGTAAGGTTTAAGGTTTTTTGGTTAGGTGTATTGTTTTTTGGTTATGTTTAAATGTTTTTGTTAGGTTTAATGGTTTTTTGTTAATTTTAAGGTTTTTGGTTAGATTTAAGGTTTTTGGTTAGGTTTGAGGTTTTTTAGTTAGGTTTAATGTTTTTGGTTAGGTTTAAGGTTTTTTTGGATAGGTTTAAGGTTATTTGGTTGAGTTTATTGTGTTTAAGGGTTTTAGTTAGGTTTAAGGTTTTTTTGGATAGGTTTAAGGTTATTTGGTTGAGTTTATTGTGTTTAAGGGTTTTAGTTAGGTTTAAGGTTTTTTGGATATGTTTAGTTTTTTTTGTCAGGTTTTAGATTTTTTGTTAGGTTTAAGGTTTTTTGGTTATGTGTATTGTTTTTTGGTTATGTTTATGTGTTTTTTGTTAGGTTTAATGGTTTTAATTAGGTTTAGGTTTTTTGTTAGTTTTAAGGTTTTGGTTAGTTTTGAGGAATATTTAGTTAGGTTTATTTTTTTTGTTAGGTTTATGGTTTTTTGGTCAGGTTTAAGGTTTTTTGGTTAGGTTTAAGGTGTTTGGTTATATTTATGGGTTTTTGGTTAGGTTTAATGGTTTTTGGTAATTTTTAGTGATTATTGGTTAGGTTTAATGTTTTTTCGATAGGTTTAAGGTTTTTTGGTTAGGTTTATTTAATGGTTAGGTTTAGGGTTTTTGTTTAGGTTTAGGTTTTTGGGTTATGTTTAGGGTTATTGGTTAGGTTTAGGGTTTTAATGTTAGGTTTAGGGATTTTTGGTTAGGTTTAAGGTTTTTGGTTAGGTTTAGGGTTTTTGGTTAGGTTTAGGGTTTTTTGCTTAAGTTTATGGGTTTTTGGTTTGATTTAAGGTTATTTGGTTAGGATTACAGTTTTTTGGTTAGATTTAGGGTTTTTTGGTTAGGTTTAAGGATTTTTTGTTAGTTTTAAGGTTGTTTTGGTTAGGTATAATTTTTTTGTTAGTTTTAAGGTTTTTGGTTTGGTTTAGGGTTTTTGGTTAGGTTTAGGTTTTTTTGGTTAAGTTTAAGGGTTTTAGTTAGGTTTAAGGTATTTTGGATATGTTTAGTTTTTTTTGTCAGGTTTTAGAATTTTTGTTAGGTTTAAGGTTTTTGGTTAAGTTTAAGGTTTTTTGGTTATGTTTATGTGTTTTTGGTTAGGATTAATGGATTTAGTTAGGTTTAGGTTTTTTTGTTAGGTTTAAGGTTTTAATTAGTTTTGAGGAATTTTTAGTTAGGTATATTTTATTTTTTTTTTGGTTAGGTTTAAGGTTTTTTGGTCAGGTTTAAGGTTTTTTGGTTAGGTTTAAAGTTTTTGGTTACGTTTAGGGTTTTTGGTAAGGTTTAGGGTTTTTTGGTTAAGATTATGGGTTTTTGGTTAGATTTAAGGGTATTTGGTTAGGATTAAAGTTTTTTGGTTAGGTTTAACATTTTTTAGTTTTGTTTAAGATGTTTTACTCAGGTTTAAGGTTTTTCGTTTAGGTTTAGGTTTTTTGGTTATTTTTAAGGTTTTTTAGTAAGGTTTAGGTTTTTTGGTTAGGTTTAGGTTTTTTTGTTAGGATTACAGTTTTTTGGTTAGGTTTAGGGTTTTTTGGTTATGTTTGATGTTTTTTTGTTAGGTTTAATGTTTTTTGGTTATGTTTAAGGTTTTTTGGTTAGGTTTAAGGTTTTTGGTTAGGTTTAAGGGTTTTTGGTTAGGTTTAATGGTTTGTGGTAATTTTTAATGGTTTTATGATTAGGTTTAAGGTTTTTGGTTTAGTTTAAGTTTTCTTTGTTAGGTTTAAGGTTTTTGGTTAGGTTTAAGGTTTTTTCCTTAGGTTTAAGGTTTTTTCGAAAGGTTTAAGGTTTTTGGTTAGGTTTAAATTTAATGGTTAGGTTTACGGTTTTTGGTTAGGTTTAGGGTTTTTTGGTTAAGTTTATGGGTTTTTGGTTAGATTTAAGGTTATTTGGTTAGGATTAAAGTTTTTTGGTTAGGTTTAATATTTTTTAGTTTTGTTTAAGGTGTTTTAGTCAGGTTTAAGGTTTTTTGTTTAGGTTTAGGGATTTTGGTTAGGTTTATGGTTTTTGGGTTATGTTTAGGGTTATTGGTTAGGTTTAGGATTTTAATGTTAGGTTTTAGGTTTTTGGTTAGGTTTAAGGGTTTTTGGTTATGTTTAAGTATTTTTAGTTAGGTTTAGGTTTAGGTTTTTTGGTTAGGTTTAGGTTTTTTTGTTAGGATTACAGTTTTTTGTTAGGTTTAGGTTTTTTTGGTTAGGTTTAAGGTTTTTTGGTTAAGTTTAATGTTATTGATTTGTTTTAATGATTTTTGTTTTGGTTGAAGGTTTTTTGGTAAGGTTTAGGGTTTTTGGTTAGGTTTAAGTGTTTTTTGGTTAGGTTTAATGGTTTATGGATAGGTTTAATGGTTTTTGGTTAGGTTTAATTTTTTTGGTTTGGTTTCGGGTTTTTTCGCTATGTTTAGGGTTTTTGGTTATGTTTAGGGTTTTTTGGTTAGGTTTAGGGTACTTTGGTTAGGTTAAGGGTTTTTTAGTTAGGTGTTAAGTTTTTTTGCTTAATTTTAAGGTTTTTTGGTTAGTTTTAATGTTATTTGTTTAGGTTTAAGGTTTTTTGGTAAGGTTTAAGGTGTTTTGATTAGGTTTAAGTGTTTTTTGGTTATGTTTAAGGGGTTTTTGGATAGTTTTAAGAATTTTTTGGTTAGTTTTAAGGGTTTTTAAAAAATTTAATGGTTTTTTGGTTATGTTTAAGGTTTATTTGTTTATGTTTAATGGTTTTTGGTTAGGTTTAAGGTTTTTGGTTAGGTTTAGGGTTTTTGGTTAGGTTTACGGTTTTTTCAGATTTAGGGTTTTTTGGTTAGGTTTAAGGTTATTTTTAGATAGATTTAAGAATTTTTGGTTTGGTTTAAAGTTTTTTGGTTAGGTTTATGGTTTTTTGGCTAGGTTGAGAGGTTTTTGGTTAGGGTTAGGTGTTTTTGAATAGGTTAAGGGTTTTTTGTTACGTTTGGGGTTTTTTGGTTATGTATAATGGTTTTTGTAATGGTTTATAAGTTTTTGGTTAGGTTTTAGGGTTTTTGGTTATGTTTAAGGTTTTTTGGTTATTTTTAAGGTTTTTTGGTTTGGTGTAAGGGTTTTTTGGTTAGGTTTAAGGGTTTTTTGGTTAGGTTTAAGGGCTTTTGGAAAGGTTTAATGTTTTATTGGTTAGGTTTAACATTTTAGGATAGGTATAAGATTTTTGGTTAGTTTAAAGGTGGTTGGTTAGGTTTAAGGTTTTTTCGTTAGGTTAAGGTTTTTTGGTTACTTTTAGGGTTTTTTGGTTAGGTTTAGGGTTTTTGGTTAGGATTAAGGGTTTTTGGTTAAA
>PNEQ01109231.1:8081-25043 GCA_003012365.1 Medauroidea extradentata
TTTTTCTCATTTTTCAAATCGTTCCTGGCCCTGGCCAACTCAAGCCACCTTCCCCCTCCTGTACCAATACCAGGCCTTGTGCAGTTTGAGGGCACGGAAAGAAACCAAATTAATGTATATGTTTTTGTTAGGTGAAAATGTATCTCCGAACAAACGTAGTTTCACATACATTAGCGCACCAGCATATACACACAAAAAAAAAAACAGACACGCACACACACACACAGATATATATATATATATATATGTAGTTTAAGAAATTAATTGCCAAATGTGGCTTTTAAGTGTTAACTTTAATTAGCTGGATTTAATTGAAGTTAATGTGTAGTGCAACATGGCAAATTGATTGGTAATCACTGGCTAATAACGAGGGCTATTAGGTATAACAATTTTGGTGAATCGGGCCCTTATTTTAATGAGAACTTTGTATTAATGATGTTAGTATTAACAAGTCTTTAGAATAGTATTTGTGCTTCGATATATATTGTTACGCAGTTGTTTGTAATAAACTATTTACAATTACAGGCGTACCTATGGGAGAACAATGAGGCAGTGGTGTCGTGGCTGCTGGAACAGCAGTCGGAGATGCCTGGTCGCTCCATTATCACTCGCAACATAAACGCTGTTAAAAGGGATGCGACTATACAGATGATTCGGTCTGCTATTGAGGTAAATTTATACTCGAATCTCGTTAATGTAATAAGTTTTTAATTTTTGTGTTGAAAAATTTATTTTGTCCATGGCAGTGACACTTTTCTTGAATGTTTAGAATTTTTAGTTTGATAAATTAACTAGTGCATGCTGTTTGTTTTTTAAAATACAGTTTGATGCATTTTGAGAGTACTGAACTTACCTGGCAAGATAAGGGTTTTATATTTTCATATTTGAAGAAGTTTAACAACTCCTTAAATGTATTATCTGTTTTTTTTTTAGTAATAATATTTATCAGAAATTTAATATATAAAAACTATGAAATGATAAGAATTGAACACTTTGTTAAATTTTTACAAAAGTTTATTAAGCAAGCTAACATTAAAATGTAATATTTATTTCTAAAATTTTTAATTAGTTTAATCGAAATTGTACCTCAATTTTATAAATGAAGTCAAAGTTAAAAATGTTTTTTATGAGTGTTGGGAAGAGTAATTTTGTTATTTACTTGTTGTGGTCCGGTAGGACGCAAACTGGGAGTTAGTTTGGGCCACTCATTCCACCTCAGCACCTGCATGTGTTAGTGTTTAACTGCTATACTGAAACACGTACATGAGGCACACTGATAGTGTGAAGGGTGCCTTGTAATGTAAGGCAGAGCAGTCTTGGCAAAAGTTCCTTCACTGCAATGGCGGTTCTTCATCTCCTACAATCTACACATGCATGCTCTGAGGGACCAGAGTGGTTATAGCCCACTTGTGACCATTGGTCCACCCTTATCATTTCCTACCCTACTCTGCCCTCTCGAGTGAGTATATAAGCAACTGCTGGGTCACGTTTTTGTGTTTGTTCAACATTACTGAAGGTTTTTTTGACGGGAAATACTTAAAAGGGTGTGGTGGTGCAATAATAGGGGCACACTGTAGTGTCGCGATAGAGGCCTTCCCTGAGCCGTGGCAAGAGCTCAGTTCTAGTGGTTGAGCGGGTTTCAGTGGTTGAGCGAGTGAGTGCACTCGTATCTGTGGCCAATAAACAGGGTAATCTATATAGATGTCTGTTATTCCAGTACACACTTGGAACGATTCTTGAAGCCCTCAGTCATCCTCATTCCTGTCTATCATTGTCATTTCATGGGAACAGTTTAACTGGGCTTTAACCGACGAGGGGAAGTGGGTCGGAGCATGGGAGATCCTGGGTAGACGTCTGTGGGCTACGATGGGCTTTGGCAGCACGTCTGGTCAGGTGTACTGCCAGTGGCTTGTGATTGGGACCCCACATTTATCTTGAGTGGCGTGGTCTTAGGCTTCCTTTGCTCAGGGTTTATGCACAAATGAGGAGAACAGCAATGTGAGGTTACAAACTAACCTTTTGGGAATTTTAAATATGATTTAGGGATGGTTGTAGCCAGAGGTGGGCAGTTTATACTGAAAACAGTTGAGGAGTTACCGTCAAGCGTAAGGGTTTCTGTTCGATGAAATACTTTATTCAAAGTACTGTGGCTTTTATCCGGCTGGTTTAACATTACATGTTACTAAATGTTTACACTACATAATTTAGGTTAGAGGGGAGCAACTGATTTAGTTATTAAAGTTAACATTACTGGTGGATGATGGGTCACCATTTAGACACCTTAAACCTCACAACTATTATGATGCTGGAGGTTGATGACAATAGCACAGTTTGCGGTAGACAGCACGTTGTCGGTCTGGATCCAGGTGCTTCGTAGATGAGCTGGTGATAGCTGGAAGTCTCGGTTGCCTGGTTAGGGGAGGACCTAGGTGCTGTTGGGCTGCAGTGGACATGGAAGCATATATTGCCAGGTTCACAGTAGATTCTGATAGTGTCCCGCACCTGCCTCAAATGGCGCAATCTCCGTGTAGTGTTATTGGACACGGCTGTCACAATTACCGTAAAACGGAGTAAATAGGAACACTGAGGGGCCTCTCTAGTAGGTGTTTGAAGTTAACAATTCACTAGTTATCCACTTTCATGTGCTCCTTCCTGATATTTCTCAGTGCATTTCCCACATTCCCGTGACAGGGATTGCCTAAGTAATACCAGTGGGCAAAGCATCTACAGCGCTCAAAGGACAGCACAGACGTTATTAGTCCTAGGTAGGTACAGAGACAAGGGAAAGATACCAGCTCACAGCAGTAGGAGGTTTTAGTCACCATATGCACTGAGGAGGCACATCCTTGAGAAGGAAGAGACCAGGTGGACATACTTCACTCGCAAGACATGGTGACCTGTTTAAGGCTCTGTTTCAGTCGTCATATAGATTTTAATTATTTTTTACTTTTTGGAGTTCTGAGAAGAAAAATGTTAAATATGTGACTATACCGCAAATTATATTTGCATTGTGCTACAGTACAAACATGGCAATTGAGCTAGTAATTTATAGTTGGGTTGCAATCTGCCGGGCAAATTATGAATATAAAAAAATTTGCCACCATTGTGGCGTAGTTACATGTTAACAGTTAAATCACAATGTGGGTTCTGTATCACAAGGCACACAGAATTTGCGGTACAGTCGCATTTTTAACATTTTTCTTATTATAATTTCAGAAAAACAAATATACAATCATGACTGAAACCAAGCGTAAGTAAGGCTGCCAAAAATTGGTTAAACAAAAAAATTTTGCAACAAGGAAAGTGTTCGTATGCTCTTTTTGCTGGTTCCATTTACTTTCCAGCCATAACTCTTAGATCATCACATGTAAAGACCATGATACATCTGTAATACAAACAAGTGACCTAACTTTTGGCATTTTTATTATGAAATTCGTTTTAACAGTGAAAACTGCAAAAAGTCTTTGAAATCAACTTCAGGTTTTTGTTCCCCAGTAAACCAACATTTGTATCATGACTTTTTTTAATCAGTGGACTTACTCTAATTTTGTTTTACAAATAAAAAGTATGTTGCACATAAACACCAAAATGTCTTTGCCTATCTCATTTTTTTGGGAGACATGTATGTTGTGAGAAAAAACATGAAAAAATTGCTTTTATAATTGTAGAACATAATAAAAAATTTGAATTTTGGAGGGGGAGAAATGATTTATTTTAAATTTTGTCAGACGATAAAAGATTTTTTTGTTGAGACAATATTTAAAATTATTTCTACCAATTTATTAAAGAATTTTCAATGCTGAGTACACCAATAAATAACTTCCTTTGTTCATCAATTGTTGCTTCAAATATGAATTAATAATAGTACAGTATTTCACATGTTAACTACCTTTCCTTACTAGACTTCTTGCTCATTCCTAATTTGTACAGATGACAATACAGCATAATTGTTAACAAACAAGTACATGAAGAGTTAACTTCATAACTAAAATAATGAAATTTAATGCTAACCATGTTAAAACAAGTAAGGCTAAAACAGAAATACATGCGTACTTAGTGTTTTGTTCTTTTTAAAGTGACGTCATATATCTCTAAGCTTTGACAGACACGCAGACCTGAAACACATACCCACAACCTGTGTGGAACCCCCTTTATTCTATATATTCTGGCCGTGGCTAATTAATGCATGCAATTTGATGACTATATTTCCGGAAGGTTGTCTTGTTTATTTTTCCAGTAGCATGCATGCATGTAAGTTTACACGTCTTTCAAGCTTGCAGCTCCTGTGCCACAAAATACTCTCAGGCAAGGTTTTGTTTATGTGAATAATTGTGTAGGTGTACGTGTGTAAGTAATTACACACACAGTAACTCTAATATCGTGTTTGTACACATACATAGGTCAAATCGTAATTAGCATTAATGTTATCATACGTAAATTGTTTCATTTAATGAAACTGCTGTTATAAAGCTAGACCAGCCACCTCTGCAAGCACTAGGAACATTCTAACTCCTGCCCAGTCCTTCTACAGTTATCACAACGCATACATGTATTGACATGTCCTCAGGAGGTCTCAAACCTTGCCTGATTGATTAGTCATTCTGTAATGTAATTCATTTGGAACTTTTTTTTTTCCTTCTTCAAACTCCAGAGTGTTTTTCTCGCTACCATAAACAGGACTTTATGACAGCATGGAGAACTTTGTGATTCAAAATATTTTTATTTATTATTATTTTTTTTTTTTATTATTATTATTGAACAAGAGATAAGGCATTCTATGGTGTACCTAAAACCATACATTTCATACATTTCATATAACTTTATTTATATCTGTACCAAACTGCCCAAATTAAATTTTTTTTCAGTGGCACAATGTCACCCCCAGCTGTCACAAAGCAATCCTGGTTTATACGTATGTAGTACATTCTAGAGGCATGAGACCTCAACATAGGTATTTGATCCACAAAGCACTGTGGGTGCTTTGTTTTATTTGTTCTAATCTAGGTCCGTAATCAATGGTGCAGCTTAACTCGTAATTATTTTTAGCCACATTGTAGCCACTAAGGCACAGTCATCGTCTAATACCTAAGTCTTCTGTGAAGTCTTTCAGACATCCATGTAGTTTGAAAGTAACAGAGATGTAGGTACAATATGTATACCTATGTATGGTAATAAATATATGCACTACAAAATGGAAACTGTGTTTTTGTGGTGTACTGTGGTATCCTTTCTGCAAACAAAATTCTTGCAAGTACTATATGCCGATCGTTATGTCTCTACTTTGGTATCCTACACACCCTGAGACGTCCATATGCCTAGTTAGCAGGGTATATGATGTGTGGAGCAGTGGTATAACACTTGCTTCACATTTGGGAGAATCTAGGTTCAGTCTCTGGCTCTGGCTATTCTGATTGTGGTTTTCTAGGAATTTCCAAAATCACTCCAGAAAATTTCTGGGATCCTTAATGTTGTACGTACCATGGCCGACTCTCTGTCCTTTTTCTGCATATATCTGTTAATGCCTTATGTTGTTTGAGTGCATGTAAATACCTAAGTAATTTAAAATCTCCACTACGCTTACTCAAAATTCACTCACACGTCAGGCCCAGTGCAGTGGCGATGTGTGACCTAATTTGAAAGGCAACCTAGTAATCATATTTGCAACTACCAGGATTTTAGCGATTAAAAAGGGAAAGAGGGGGGTTAAAACTCGGAATATTTTAACGGAAGAGAAAAAATAATAAAACCAATTGAAAAGCATTCCTTGGCAACAAGCGTGGCAGCCAGTTTAGCAACTGACGTAACGGAAATCGTAACGGCTTGTATGGCAGCTGTTAAGGTATCAGGTATCGCGTTAAACATTCTTCATCACGATGCGCGAATGCAATATGACAGGATACCCGATACCTTAAGATAAAACCAAGGTGCCAGCCAGAATGTGGGTCAGATTGTCATGTTACTATCTACTGAAAGCCGCGTTGGCAAAGGCGTCATTTAGGAAGGGGGGGGGGGCAATTTCTCCCTTCTGGATTTAGAAGGAAAAGTGCATAAAATTTTTTGTGTATTTTGTTATTTACATAATACTAACGTAAGTGCATAAACCGAAGTTTAATTGTTAGAGTTTCTAATTTATACATGCTCAATTAATAAAAAAAGATGCAACAAGGTCACTGTCGCCACTCTCACCCCAAGAAAAACCTGAAATGATGCCCCTGCGTGTTGGAAAATCACGGCTGGTGATGTAACCGATGTTCGAGACCATTGACTGTAGAGTTACAGCATTCACATTATTATAATCATAGCTCTCATAAAGCCTTTGTTTAATATCCTGCCATCAACATTGTTGAACAATTTTTGTATTTTAACAAAGAAAAACTTTGGAATCCCAGTTGCCAATAAAGCTTTAGTAATAATAATTTTGCAAAACTGCATAATTTTCAAAGTTATTTGTAGTATTACTATAGACGGTTCGGGATAAAGCGAGCACTCAAAAAATGCCCTGCTAAAAATCTGTTTTTAGCCATTTCATATATTTCCGCGCGTAAAGGCAATCAATGGGAAATGTCTAACATCTCTAGACACGGCACGTGATGCTTGCGCAAGTAACACAGTGCTCAGTCGGTAGGAACCTGTATAGTTTGACAAATAAAATTAATTATATAGAATACAAGTATGTCTATTTCGGTTGATTTTGTTTCAGTGTGTTCTATTAAAATATGAAAATACACGGAACTATTTTGCGTAATTTCGCTGCCAACCGTACAAGGTGTAAAGCAACTATAGTTAACGTAGAATTATATGATGTAACGGCCAATGATATTTTTCAAATGTTAAATTTTTAGTGTTCACTTTATCCTGAACGACTAAGGCTTCTCTTGGCAACTGGGTTTCCAAAATGTTTCATTGTAAAAGTAACCTTAAAAAAAATTAGTCAACAATCGATCTCACAAGGATAGTTCAGATATGTTTATGAGAACTGAGCACAAAACACCATTATTAAAATTATTTCTGCAACATTTACAAAAATTTCGAATAAAGAGAAATTTTAAATAAGATTACAAACATGTTGAATTACACAAATTTCAGGTTTCGGCCTACCTTCTCTGATGAGGTCACAGCTTTGCAGAACAGTAAAATCACTGTTGGGAAAAGGTTTAGCACATAATTCACACACACAACACTTGCATCCACGTTTCTGTTTCATTCATTTTATGTACCTTGGATTTTAGTCTCGCAAAACCAATTTTTATCCTTAGTTTAGATAGCGCAGCTAATAATGGTAAATTTCAACCCACAATAACCAAATTTAAGAAAAAAAACGATAATATTTACTTGCCAGCATAACCGTGCAGCGCGGGAACTTGCCAGCATAACCGTGCAGCGTGGGAACTTGCCAGCATGTTGGATTCGTGTAGTAAAACGGACTGCCGGTGACCAGTGTTGCCAACTGAAGTTTATAGGAAACCACTAATGGCACTGGAATATCACCAGAGACCTATCTTATCAATAGAAAAGAAAATTTCCAATTTACTAGTACCAGTTTAAACAGTCTTCGCCTCCCTGTTTATCAACGTACAAGTTACAAATCTTGACCGGTAATACACAATCTGAAATCGCAGTAACTGGTAACAAAATCACTAAAGTAGCAGTTCTGCTAGGTTCGGCTACATTCGGATCACTTCAGTGAGAAAGCACTGCAATCGTAGCTTCTAACACAGCATCACGTAGCCAATCCCCTCCCGTGTTCCTTCCGCCTGGCCACCCCTCCAACCCCTTCATTCACCCGAACACTAACACTGCAACTCTATCCCCTGGAAGCGTTGTTGGAAGCGCTTTTAAACAGCTTGCTTTGGTTGTTTACTAGTTCTTATCTTCCAGTTGACAGCATTGTAATCCAAGTGGAATTCATAAAAGATACACTTATCTGCACGAGTCATAGTTAGCTTCTAGTAGAGATAAGGTTGCAAGTAAATATTTATTATAGTCACAGAATTGTCAGGAAGCTGCCTGGGCAAGCACTGCTTGCCTTGCTTACCCTGACAAGACGCCACTGGCCCAGTGATGTCAAAAGTATTTGACTATTGATTTTTAATAGTTTTATCTTACTATTTGGTTTAGTGTTTTTAAAAAATCCTTTTGTTCTATTCACTTTAAATGTTGTGAAAGTCTCAAGCATGGTTGTGTATGTTGATGTGGAAGTGCAGGTTTCTTGTTAATTTTTTTAATGCCATAGAATGTGCATTTTATTGATTTCAGGCTTGCCCGGACGTATCACTGGAAGTAGCTTTAGACACTATCCAGAACCTACCCCCCCATCTACGCGTGGAAGCCCAGCGAACATTAGCGCACGTTGAAAGCATTACCAGTAGTACAGAAAAGACTTCAGCTCAAGAACAGTAGTACCCATGTTGCAATATTGGAACTTGCATATTCGTGTGGCCTAGTGTCCATCAGATTGATGGTGGTCACATAAGCATCCTGTGTAAATTGTAATAATTATTTAATAGCCCACAGTGGGCGACAAACAGAGTGCAATATGTGTAGGATTCAGAATATTACAGAATATATTGTGGTGTAACACTGTCGCTAGACGTGTGGGAAGTTATGTGTGTGCTGAGGAAAATGTGGCAGTGAAGATTGTTATGGTGATGGACTGCAACATGATAGAGAGTAGTATATAAATCTCAATACTGTGATGTACTCTATCGAAGCTTGTATTGTGATTTGAATTTTTTGGACCATAGGCGCTGGAATTTTAAAAAAATTTCCAAAAACACTGCAACGAAAGCTAACTGATACTCGTTAATTAATTACGAATATTTGGGTTTACATGTGGAAACAAGTAGAGTACCATTTAATTGTTTTATTTGAAATTTAATTTAATACATTTGGAATCTGTAAAATATATTTTGAAAATGTGTTTCCAAAATTTTAAACTCAAGACTTTTTATTTGTTTAAAATTTTATGTAAATTCAGTGCAGTGCTAGCTCATTACTACCTCTATATTTTGAAATGTGCATATAGTTGCTGTGTTATTTGGATTAAAATTTTTATAGATGGTATCATTAGATTTGAAAACATTTTTCGAAGTGTTTTTCAGTTGTGTATAATTTGTTTGCAAATATTTGATAGCTTTTAATATGTTAATGTGATGTACCATACTGATCCATATAGCCTACCACCCGTCCCCACCCGTCACCCCACATTTTATTTTGTCTTGGAGAAACAATGTACAGGGCGTAACCTGGGTAAATATGGTATATTGAAAACTAGACTCTTATTATAAGAAAACAGACGTAAACTTCAGTTCGTTGAAATATGGGAAATAACAATTATGTCTGTTTTTTTTTTTTTCACTTGAACAGTAAGCTTTGCAACATTCTTTGCAAGAAAAGGTTGTTAATGCGTGAATGCTAAGGCCAGGCCTTTGTGACTTGTAAACAAGGCACATAATATCTGTGATAGGATTTATTTGTTTAGGATAGCTAAGTATTTATTATTATAGAGGTTTTTGTTGTGATTTTCCCAGTTATTGTAACGGTTGTCAATTTGGTTCATCATCATCTTCTAACATACTGGTACGTGTCACCAGTGGACTAAATTTTGGGTAGTTGCACACTGTACTGTCACCTGTATTTTCATTTGACAGATTCTTGTTATTGTGATTTTTCGCAGTTAATAGTTTTCTTCTCAGATTTTGTCTTATACAGTTCAAAAAATTAAACTGAAATTTTTGTGAAATGACAAACAATTTTTTTATGTCTGAGGTATGTGTAATTGGTTGATAGCTATTTTTGATTTTGTTGCTTTGTATTCTTGCCAACTTGTGTATGCTAATATAACATTAGCCAGATTTTTAGTCTCTTAGATTATCCACGAGACAAATGTCGTGTCGTTAGTTCATTACTGTATATAGTTAGTATCAAGATGTAAGCAAACCTTAGTCCCTCCTTATACAACATTGGAGGCATCACTTTTAACATTTTGTGTTGTTGCCCCATATTGTGGCATCTTTATTACATGCTTACTTATATTGGCTGGTTCCAGTATAACATTTTGTATTTTGGGCGAGTCCTAAGTGCAGTATATGGCTTGTAAAATCGCCAATTTCGTACCTTGGAAACAATTACATAACTCTGCTGATAGATTTATTGTTCCCTTGAATTCTGATACAGTGTGTCATTTTCAATATTTCTGTCAAAGTGCCTTAGAGTGTAAGAACAAAAAACACTAACGTGACACATTTGAAACTATTTTATTCTAAATATGTATTTGCCATTACTGATGCATTTACAACATAACAGTGTTATTGTCGTGCTCAAAAAGTACATTTTTGTTTTTTCTCATTACTGTAGTTCTGCAATACAAATTTAGGAATAGTGTATATATATTTTTCTACAAACTGTTTTATTTACGTTTTGTGTGTTTTCTCACAAGCAGGAGTGGGCAAGTTACTCTTTTTTGTTTGAAACTAGTCAGTTTTACTTTGCTTCAAGTGTAAAGTGTACAGGTACAAATAATATTTATGGCCAGCAAAGTATTACGGTAACTATTGTCTCTTAGTATGTTCATTTTAAGTGGAAGTACATGTTTATAAAAGTATGCTTCAGTTGTAGATAATAAAATCGCTTGCAGCTTTTTATTCCTTTACGTATATTGCTTACAACAAACATTGTAGGTAGCATTTTAAACTTTCAGTTCGAAGTTTGTGCTGGTCCTATCTTCATGTGTGTGGGAAATAACAATTGTGTATATGTTAGGACCCTATTTGTTCAAAAACATAAACTGCCATTTTAAAACTTTTGTTGTTTTGTTTGAATAATACCGACAAAGTTTTAAGGTTAGAAAATTTTTGGCAGCAGTAAATATTTTTTGTGCAGCTTTGCATTTGTAGCGTTAGGTTATGTTATGAAAACATTAATGTTATGTACATTTATTGAGTTTTGGAACATTGTATAATTTTGCTACCTGTCTGAACTTGTAGTGGTAGGTAGACTGCATTTAGTAAATATGTGCTGTTTGTGCAGTTTGTCTGTAGACAATTAGGAGTCTATGTGTTTGTACAGTACCTGCATGATTGCTCATGCAGTGCAATAAATAGCTGAGGGTGCAGTACGGTACCCATATGTTGGCTACTATTCCTGGTGTGCAAGAGGGCAGGGGTGCAGGAATTATCTGAAGGATAGGGGAAGAGAGGTTTGAATGGGATACGATGTTTTTTCATTGTAATGGCATCGTGGAACGTAATCTTAGGAATCGTGTACCATGTGATGTTTAGTTATGTGGCTTATGCCCATGATTGTAATGTTTGAACCAGTAGCACCTTGTTCATTTTACTAATGGCTGGCCTGTCTGGTTGTTGAACATTGTTGCAGTGGGTTAGAAATACACATCTTTTTGCAAAACTCTTATACACTACATTCTCCCAATGTACTGATCTATGAAAAGAAATAACTGTTCAGAGGAAGGGTGTTGTGTTCTTTAGGAATATTATAAGTATTAAAAGACACTCTCCAAGTCCTCCAGCATAGCTGATAAAGTTATTTTACTGTAAAGATTAGTGTTAGATTGATTCCATAGTAATTTCTTAAAAATTTGATTCAATTGTCTGAAACCAATTCTTATTCTATAGTAATGTAAAAGTTATTTTAAAAACTCAATTTATTTACATATTCTCATAGTCACATTGAAAAAAATTACATCACAGCAAATCAATAAATTAAAATGTTAACTTTATAACACTTGTGCTGCAACAAAATTCAGCATAGGTAAAAGGAAATACAAAATCTGGAAGTTGGAGTGCCTATATTACCCTTTCGAAATTGTTCACCTTGTTTAAAAGAAATATCTTGGATGGGGGCAGTTGTAAAGAAGATTCAAGGCATGACAAGGCAAATCCGAAATAGCAGCAGTTGTTTTTTAACGTAGTTTAATGGAATGGAATGACAAATTCAATATGGTGACAGATGTTAAACATGCTCAGGTTTTACTGTGGAAGAAAATGGAGCCAATAGCACTGGTAGTTGCTTGGAAACTATACAAGTACTGTATTTATTACTTTTTATCAGCACAGTATATTTTGTAAACAGATGTTGTTGGCTGTCATTACCAAACCTGTGTTTGTTTTGTAGCTAACTAGTTTGTGTTATTAAGGTTTAATATATTTTAGCAGCTAGTAACTGCCAAACAAGCTGTAGTTGTATTAATACTGAATTTTATGCAAAATAATTGTGTAAACAAATATGCTGACAGTTATAGCCGTACAAGTTTTTATTTATGGTTAACGTTCACTATTTACTACCAATGCTGTTATGAATTACATTTTCCTTGACTATATTAACGGAAATAAAGTATGCAAAACCATTTGTGTAAACCAGTATAGTGGAACCCCGAATGAGTACAGTAGTAATGGTTCATTTGTCATCATTGGCGTAAACAATCTAGTTGGCTATTCTCGACATACCTATGTGTGCGCTCTTCAGAAATGTTGTTTTTCCAACTAATGTTTTAGATACACTGAATCAAACTAGCTTTAATATAGTTTTCACTCAGTAATACAAAGTTGTATTCTTTCACATTGGAATGATGCAGAGAATTATGATCATGTTTAATTTGTGTTCTTGGTAATTTACTAAATTTCTGTGTATTACAATGTAATGTTAAATTCACTGGTAAAATGATTTATGCTGATGAAAATTTATAATGTCCTAAATTAGAAAGTAAAAATAATAATTTAACATTAACTTACTGGTTACATTTTATTGGCTATGCCTTTTTTAAACTAATGTTAATACATATTACAAAATGTAAAAATGCTGGTCCCTTCAGATTTTTATTAATGAAGTTTCAGTGTATGATAGTAACAGTATTTATGGTACTATATTTTAATTTCAAGTTAATGTTTGCTATGCAGTAAGAGTCAGTTGAAAAAGCAGAAGTGTTCAAATGGAAAAATGTGGGTTTAGATAACAGGTTGGCACGAGACTGAGAGAGACAAGTTCAGAGAGGTTTAATTTGCTGTTTGCCCACCCCTGCAGCAAAAGTAATACTGCCATTATTTTTTTAATCTGTGTAAATCTTAAATGTGATTTCTCTGTTTAAATTGCAAGAAGTCAAGTTGTGGAATAGTAAATGTATGTGGTTTCACAAATTAATGTTATTCCACCAGTAGACCAAATTGATATAATTTGGTTGTGCATTTTATATACATAAAATAATTTTGTAAAAATAAGAAATGAATACTGTGGTACTTTTAAATTTCAGTATTTATGTTTGGTTTTGTGTTCTGTAAAATCATTTTAATGCTCACTTTTCAATCTGATTGTAAATTATTACATTCTCATGTATATCATTGTTGTATAATGTACAGTATATTAAATTATACTAAATATAGCATGTTCCTTTCAGCTGTAAACAGACTATATGCGAAAATTGTTTGTTTGGACAGTGATGAAAATATAATGTGCTGTTTTTTAAATAAATAAAAGTTTTATTTAAATATTTTTGGTGTTGTACTTTCTTAAGCATCATTTGAACCAAGTCTTAGCTTAGTTGAATTTCCAGGAAAAAGTGTAGGATTATTTTTAAACGGTAAGAAATTGGTGTTGCACATTACATATGTACCAAATTCGCCCATGTATCCCTCGAACCCATGTAAGCCGCATGCGCCCTTTGTCAATGAGGTTTTGGAAAAGAAAAAATAAAAAATTTTTGAAAAAGAAAATTAAAGCAAATCTATATGCTTATTACCTGTTAACAAATAACTTCTTATATACGTAGACAAAGAAATATTTGAAGAAAAAAAAGTTTTTAGCTGGTACGTTGTCATCACCGCTGCTTCCCTTATCTACTACATCAGGGCTGTCGTTGACAGCTGCGTCGCTCTCCCATACGGCATTTTCACTACCCTCAAGTGCATTGCTAATGCAGCATTTGCAGAAGCTCTTGACTGCCAGGTCTTTAGGGATAAGATCTTGTGCTGTCTCGATCGCCCCACAAAAGTGTACCAGGGACGGTTTCTGTAGCCTATCAGTCTGTGTGTACGTGTGCTCCGCAATTGCATTCCATTCTATGTATAGCCGTTTTATAACCTGGTTGGTGTTCCCTTCCTGTCGACTTTTTTAATATTTTCTGTGAGTAGGCCACAATAACTATCCAGGACTAGAAGGCTTCTCTGTTTCAATATGGCTTCAGGGTGGCGTTCGCACACACACTTTAACTCTTTGAGGAGTATGAACGTATATTTACGAGCATCTTTATAGTGGTACACTAGAGTATGCATGTAAATATACGTTTTCGAAGTGTCTCAAAGTAGTACAGTCGTACTTTTACGTTTGAGAGCTTTTGTCATGTGCTGCTATCTAGCATTCATTGTTTCAACTGTTTGGGATTATATTACATGTTCATGAAGATCAATACTATGCCGATAATCCACTCGAATTCGCCTTTCAATCAACAAGTGCCGTGGCAGTCACAGTTAGGTTTTATTTAAAGTTAAAACAAGTATATATTTTTTTACAAAACACAGTTTTAAACCATTTACTGTGTCACTTTGCGATATGTTGTAATCAAATATTTTGTCTATTGTTGCACAAAATAATTGCATTAAATAATGCATGCTGCGGAAAAATAAACATTACTTTTTCGTGCAGCTGTACAGTGTGAGAAATTTTTTTTGCGAATGAAATAATGTTGAATTGTATATAGTATGAATTAGTGTTATTTTACACAAACCATATAATAAAAATGAAACCTTTTCTCAGAGAAGCACTTTCTGAAAAAGAACTTTGTGAATTATTTACAACTGGGAATCAGCGAGTAACGATGACAGTTTGATCGGTGATTCTGATTCAGACAGAAATGACATCAGTACCACAAATATTTCCTGTGCCAGTACTACAGGTACAGAGGTAAAAAGGATTACACATCAAGGGACAATATTTTGAAACCTCTGTCAGTAATAGAGTTCAAATAACATATGGTTGGTCGATAAAGCAGACATAAAAATAAGTTTTCTGGACAGCACTAGGAAGTCCCTCAAATGGTACAGGAAGTTGTTTTTGCATGTTTTTGGATATAATTATTTTGAATTCTTGTATCTTGTACAACATCAGAACAGAAAAAAAAAGTTGGGACAGTTCCGCCTCAACCTTCTTCGGCAACTACTGGAAAAGTTCTGTCCGACTCACATCCCTTCCAAAGGTGGGCACCGTTCGTATGTTACTATGTCTTTGCAGTTCACAATACGACACTTTCCTGCTCCAGTGCGCCTACAGCAGCAAAGATGCTGCCGCAAAGACAATGCTGTGTTTGCAAGCATAGCACAAAGAAACAGTCAACAAGAAAAGACACCAGGTGGATGAGTGCTGTGGAACTTTGAATTCATCCATATATTACCATATTTCACACTGCAAAAAAATTTCTAGGTAAAATATATGACTTTTGGCCACACTTGCAACAAAAGAACATTTCCAAAACTTTTCCAAAAATTTTGTGTTTTTTCTGTGTGCCCTCAGGGTTTATTCAGTAGGTCTACCTATGAATAAAGCACAAGGTTGTAATGCAATTGTTCATGTAAAATTGGTTCATTCTGTTAATTTTGTCTGTGAGACTCGATATTCACGTTATAAAAATTCTATTCTGCAGTAATATTTACAAAATACCAATTTCAGTAAACGTTAGATGTCTTATTTGTTTATATTTGCTATATACAATAATGTATCTGTGTACATGTGTGTTTTGTGGTCTGTGTGCATATATCTTCAAAAAATTACTGAAGAATCAGGATATTTGTAAATCTAATTTTCCAATCGACTGTAAAAATAATTCTAAATTTACAAAAATTTGCAAAAAAAATTACCTAACACTTTGCAATAGAGCAATGTGTGGTGTGTGTGTGTATGTAAATAAAAAAGTGACAGTTTAGTATATTTATAAATATAATTCTGATATAGATGGTAGAACCCATAAAATATACATAAAAATTTCTTAATATTTCGTAAATGTTTTTACAGTGTAGCAATAGTATGCGTGTGTGTGAGAACATGTATATTAAAAATACCAGTGAAATATCAATATATTTGGAAAAGTAACGATATTGATGGTAGATTTATACAATATGTAGGTCTATAAAACTGAAAAAGAAAAATATACATATATATATACATATATTGCAATGTAGCAATGGTGTGTTGTGTATATATTTATTCAAAATACAATGCTTAAGTTAATTATATGTTATTTTGTGAATGATGGTAGAAATAATATAATATTTACAAAAATTGTGTAAATATATTACTATTTTTTTGCAGTGTAGCAATGGTTTGTGTATGTGTGTCCACAGTATTTCTTCAAAATAATTAGTAAATATTCAGTATATTTGGAAATTTAATTTTGATACAGACTGGAAATAATAAGATATTCAAAACTTTTATGCAAAAAAAATTACTAAAATTTTTGAAGTGTAGCAATATTGTGTGCGGTATCTGCATATAAATCTGCCAAAACTTAAGTATATTTGTAAATATAATTTTGAAATTGTATATGGTGGAAACAAAACATTTATAAAATTCACAAAAAATATCATTTTTTTGCAGTGTATAGGTGATGTTTGTGCGTATTCGTCTACATACTTCTACAATATGAAAAACAAATTTTCTGTTTATTTTGTAGCAAAATTTTGATATTGATGGTAAAATAAACTACATTTATAACAATAGTAAAAAATTTTTTTGCAGTGTAGCAATGTTGTGTGGTTATGTGTTGTAGTGGTACTTAGCCACCCTTCGATTATTTACTATTGCTTTGCCCACAGCTAGTTATCTCGGTCAGTAGTCGCAGGAGTTCCCAACTCAACCACGTGGGCACGAGAAGAAATCAGAAATAAGATACGGACCAAATAAGCGATTCGCCATGCACAGCTCAGGATGCTTATTCACAATAATAAACAAATCTTGCAATTC
>PNEQ01109232.1:0-17354 GCA_003012365.1 Medauroidea extradentata
GCCTGACGGTGGCACTCTGCCCTCCCGTCGCCGCGATTCGCCGACGACCTCCTCGCTTGACCACGTCCGTCCCGGACCGACGCCGGCTCGCTTCTCTCCGCGTCCCGACGCCCAAAACAACGACAATGATGGCGCCTAGGCCCACAATACTGAGCGTATCGACGCCTAGCTTCGACGCCTGACGGTGGCACTCTGCCCTACCGTCGCCGCGATTCGCCGACGACCTCCTCGCTTGACAACGTCCGTCCCGGACCGACGCCGGCTCGCTTCTCTCTTGATTGCGCCAAAAACCCCCCGTCACTTGGCCAGCAAGCTCAGGTTCCTTTTGGGCCAATCAGGAGTCAGCTTACACCCGATGGCCCCGCCTCTCGAGGACAACAATTCCGGCCAGAACCGTATTTATTAAATCATTGCTTAATTTCTTGTCACTATTTACATTCATTTACATAAAATGGTTCATTTACTTGTTCACATTATTGATCTCTTAATTACTACATATATATTACTCTGTAACAACTAGCAAAGCCATTGGCTGGACTCCTCCCCTCGTGACCAGCTAGGGAGGTGGTTCGAGCGGGGGTGGGGTGAGGCCCCAAGACACACTCTGCACCTGCTCGTCTCTCCCTCGTCTTCACAAGGACAAAATATACACAATTTCTTGTTTTTAACATAAAACTTGGTGTAATAATGGCATTTCGATGAGAACTATTGCAATGTGATCGTGATACAATGACGAGGAGAATGAATGGTCGCAAGACATAGTTATTATTGCACATTAATTTTTGATGGTTGACACTGATAATTATTGAATATACTAAATCTGGGTGGCGACCATATGGGCCTGTCACAGAGTTTAGACAGGTTAGATTGAATGCAACCCAGCAATAAACACGGTTCACTTTTTGAACGCAAGTATATTTCACTAGAACGACTGTTTAAACAACTCGAGACGAAGTTTCACTCTTCTCCAGACTAACATCGTGAGTTTTAACCGTCTACAACTGCGCCTAGTCACATACGCCGGTACCGTGAGTTCACTGCCTGTCTTATAATTATATGAAAACACGTTTAAGTTCGTTCTATTGTGCCATATGCATAGTGTAGTTCTCAATATACTACATTCCTTGTGTAGTTTCTGTTTCTTAGTGTGCTGTAGAAATACTTTTTTTTTAATTTGTCTGTAATGTCTAAAATTTTTTAATGAATTCCTGTATGTATGAAACGTCCATTGTTAACTATAAGAAAATATATCAAAGCAGGATTTTGCTATTTGACTGCATTAACAGTTCTGTTTACTACCCATCTACATGCACTAATTTTCACTATCTCGCTACCAATACTAGATAAAAATAATACTAACCTAAAAGTTAATTGCATTAACGAAATTGTATGTGTGTGAACAATTAGGAGTAGCAGGTACAGAAATCAAACTGAAAATAATTTAAATTAAAACACTACATATTATTATCGCCTTAGGCTAAATTTATTTTATGAACTGTAGCCATTTAAAATTTAAGTGTTTCATAACTACTCAGAATTGAAGTAATCGAGAATCGAAGCATCGAGAAAAATATGGCTGAAATCGAGAATAGAAAGAAAAATTGAATCGTCCCATCTCTATTTCGTACCTAAATGAAGTAAGTTATAATGAAATAAGATTATATATTTATATTATATATAAGTTTATTCTTCATTAAATAAATTTAGCCATATATATGTATGTATATGTATGTATGTCTACCGCTAATAGTTACAGATAGCAAGCAACCCTCGAGGTGTTGTTATTACCCAGGCGAACACAAATATAAATGTTAGGTTCGCGCAACTAAATGTACTGTACATTACTTTCTACAGCCATACAAATTGCTAATAGTTTGTCAACTAAATATTCTACTGTCACGCGTTACAACTTTGCTAAATAAGCTATATCTCGGTCGTGTTGCTATTCGTGTTTTGCTTTGGCAAAAAAATATTTTGTTAGCTCAAAGAAATATTTACTTCGCCATATGTAAACAAATATGAGGTAAAATATGTTTGAGTACAACCGCAGAAATTACCATGGGCACGGCGTTAATTAATCAGTCACGGTGTCTGATCACACGTCATTACAAACACTCAACTACGGATGTAATTAATAACCACGTGCGTTGTTCCAAGTTTTAAACACATTCCTCCCAACACCCGCCACTAAAACTCATACATTCACTGACACGAGAGAGAGTTAGGCCGCTGTTGCGCGTACACTGCGGCAATGATGGATTCCCAGCCCCCTCCTCTCTCCTCTTAGCAACCCCACAAACTGCAGGTCAATTTATATCGGCAACACTTCTCAGTGGCGCTAGAGAATTATATATCAGGGGAGCGATAACACATACTGTGGATGTGGATCCAACACTTGGGGGAGGGGGGAGATATGATGTTGCCTTGCCTCGTACACTTCCTGTACACAGTGTGTATACAGTGTATTGTCGAGAGATAAATAAACATTAGAATACTGACGGACTCGCCTGCCCTTGTATGCTAACTTCCTCTACAGAACTACAAGGAACAGTCAGTCTATACGTCCAGCCAGCATACAACAAGGCCACCACGCCACGGTACAAAATTCAGCGCTGAAAACATCACTTCAAATGTTTGGTTTCTCGTAACTAATTTGGAAAGAGAAAACCCTTAAGCAATAGCTGTTACCATTGAGTAGTGTTACCAACTTCCTGAGCCAAACGTTTTCTCGAATAACTCATTTCCGAAGGACAATCTCTGACGCCGAAATCTCGTACATATAATTGTGGCGCAGGAGATCACATGTAACAAATGTATCATTCTGTGTAAATGTTGGCTCAAGAAGTTGGCTAACGTAATTATCTAGGTTTTCACAGATGGCGGACATGAGAATTGCTAAACGTTCCCAGTCAGCCTCCGTCGTTTAGTTAACTGCCGGGTCCACAACGTCAGCTTGTATCTTGTCTCGCGAATAAGATCTTGCACTACGACTGCGCGTCACTTCAAATATACCAACACTGCAACAAATGTGTAAAAATACACGTACAAATAGCTGGTAGTTTTACATTTTTGTACGTGTAATTACGGAATACAATGACAGTAAGTGTAACTATGCACCATTGGGCTTACTGATCCAAAATATGTACAGCTCTTTGATTAAAAAACACAAATGTGTACACAAATTTACTAGAAATTTGATGTAAAATTACATTTTTGAATGTACGTGTAGAAATACAGTCACATATTGTAATATTACACGTGATTTCGTGTTTTATAATCGCACTGTTTATGTATACATAAACTTATTAAAATGTAAAAATATTTGTTTCGCAGTGCAGTTTTGAAACGGCAAAATGTTTATAAATTTACTCGAGCAATTTGCGTAGGTATAGCATCATATCAAGTATACGACTTATGCATATGTTTAAACAGAAAGCTTTAACAATTTTACCATCTCTGACGTACATAAATTACCACATATGTATATAAAGTCTTTGCTAACATATAAACTTATTATATTTTATTTCGATGTGGTTTTCGCGTAGATTTACAGTTTAAAATGTGCAAAACCTGTTGCCGTGTCTGTGAACTCCAACATTACTCCAGTTTCACTATGTTCATCTCTAAAATATTTTTTGCTAAACGAAGTTGTAGTCATTAATAAAATGTATAAACTTACTTGAAATACAAATGTTCAATACGGCAGTTGACTTGGTATAATAAGCTTGACCGTCACCCAATTATTGATTCGTGTTATGTATTAGTTGTACAATTCAGCAAATATACGCGTGGTAAGAAAGAGGAAAAGGTTTTACATTTTGCATTTGGAACAACTTGCTAAAATAATCCCAATAAATGCCAAAAACCACAAATTAAGATGGCCATTTAGTCTGGAATGAATGGATCCCATATCAAAAACCTCATTGGTCAACAACCATCGGTGGTTTAGTGGTCGTAGACTGTTAACTCTAAGGTCGTGTGTTCGAATCCTCGCAGGGTCAGACATTTTCGTAAGTTGGTAATAGTCGTAAGTTACTCTAGATAATATGTAAGTTACGAATCACTTTAAAAATTAACAGATATTTTAGATCTCACTCACATTAAGGTTTCAGGAAAAGAAACTCAGAATTTTGCACCAGGTGCCAGTTAATTTCAAATATACTGTATTTTATTTTTATTTTATTTTAATTTTCTTGTATTTGAAGTACGGATTATTTAACACTTCGTTCTGTTAAAATACATGCACCGCAGCACTGTTATTTTACATGCATTTTATTGTATTTTTACCGGTATGTTTTGTAAAAATACACTGACATAAGTCGTGTAATATTACACTATCATGTGTGGAGATTGCGCTGCCACGTACATTCGTGTAAAACTTCACAAAAATGTTTTACAGTGAACATGGGGACTTCTCCCAGAAATGTGCCATTGTGTCCGAGGACAATAGTTATCTTTTGTGCAGCAGTTACTTCCGAATCGTTTACTAAATCGTTTTCAAACCCTCCCATATACACATTTACACTATTACACAAACAAACATTTAAAGTCAATGCAGTGCAGGGCCCTCCCCCCTCCATACCTTGGTCAACCTCCTCCTGAGACCTGTCATTACAACATTACTATCTACTCTGCCTGACGGATACATCTTTCATTACTATTATAATTATAACATGACACGTTTTACACTCTTGATGATAACATTACCTCTCATAATTTGTTTTATTCTGAACAAAAATAAGCTAGAATCATGTTCCTACCACAGTTTTAATCCACTCACAATTGTATATACAGTTATGGTCTCGCGACTTCAGACAAAACACTAGCTGACAACACGACTGCAGCATCTGCAGAAACCTCCTGGTCGGGCTGAAAACTGCAGGAGAGTTCCCCGACTGCAGAGAGCGGAGCCTGAACTTGACAAAAAGAAGAAAAATACAGTTCCTTCTCCATCGACTTTAATTTAAAAGTTACTCTCGTAGACGCCAACTTTCCTGCAGGATTAATAAGTACTTTATAATTAATTCACGAGTTTATAACGACCAAAGTCTGATGGAAAAATAACTCACAAGTGTAGGCTTATAAACCACCAAGTTTCGGTTTGCACAAGGAGAGGAGTTAGCTGTTTCGCAGTTTGTGGCGCGGGGATTTGATGTTATTTAAGGAAGATAATGTCTGGTGGAGACATTTTATACAATGAAATGCAGTAGCTGTAAGTAACAGTTTCGCAACAACAAATGTCTGACGGAGGATAACGTGTTTAAGTACAAGCGAGAAATACATGGTTTGCTTTGAAACAATGCTGATTATGGAACTGAACCAAACAATCTCGTATTGGGCCAGTCTGAGATGTGCATGCTCGAAACTACAATCTATAATATTTCAGGAATGTTAAGTATGTATGAGAAATGTTTACTGTAAATTTATTTTTGCTACGCGTAAATAAATTAATCAACTAAACGAGACAATTAAAAACTCTAACGAGTTAACTATTCCTTCAACAGCAGTAAAGCATTATGTTTTATTGTATAAAAACATTCCCGAGTTGTAGATATTTTAAATAAGTTTATACGGTAAGTTTTCCTTTCTGGAGTTTGAGAATTAACCTTCTAGTTACCTCTGCTAAAAGTCATCTTACAAGCAGCATCAAACACGACAACATTATATTTTAACATACGACCAATTTTCAGCTTATCATGATTTTTTAAAAAGTAAATGTTGACTTTATTCTGTCCATTTTGAATTAACGAGTTGTTTTTCCCAGTGCGCTGTTCTCAAAATACAAAATGGAAAAAAAAATTAATTAAGGATTTAATTTTCCTCGCTATTGTAAGTAACGCAAAATATTAAAAATATTTCACAATGCAAATACACAGCAACGAATACACCACACCCTTGTTTGTAAATATGTTCTTTGGAAGATGCACATATGAGAAAAAATATTGTTAAATAGTGTCAAAAATAATAATTTATCCCCCTGAAATATCTAATATAAATCCGGCAGTATACAAAGAAGCGTCATAACAGAAACAAACATAGTTCCTATATTTAAAAATCTTGAATCCTACTTGACTATTTGGCCTTGCAGGTTTCTCTGGGCACGTTATTTAGGAAATGACCACGCTTAGGCTAACTATTACATTTCCACCTCGAGTTCCCTCTGTCTCTCGTACTACTTCACATGCTCGCCTATTTGCTGGCTTTGTTCTTTCGTCCAAGTTGTTCCTCACTTTGCGATTCTTTCGACTTGACACTCACAAATTGTGTCATCTGCTTCGAAACGTATTCTTTTCTGTCGTTTAGGGCGGCGAGAAGTTCAGATCTTTCAAGGTTTTCCGGTATTTCTCCAGACTAATTATTTTCACTGACATAGGATTGAGCGCTTTCTAACAATTAAATATGAAAACATTACTGATATTCGGTGAATATTCAGAAATTCTGATTATAGAATGTAGACATTCAAAAACTGAATAAACTAATATTAAAGTATTATTATGTACTGTTCAGTGGGGTGTTTGTTCAATATATTGATATGTATACTCTTAATTTGTTAATATGTATTATTTTAACGAAATAAACTCAAGTGTTAAACGTCTGACACAAGGTAGTTGTCTGCAGACTAACAAGAGGCACCAAACATTACAATAGCGGCATTCTTATTGGCTCAGTCCAATAGAGCTGACTTCCGTAGCGTAGTCAGATAAGCGCTGGTGTACGGTACGAGTAGTCCTGGGTGCGAATCCCGGCTAGGGCCTGGATATTGTGCTGTCACTTCACATTATTTCACACCTCATCGGCTAGTAATACCTTTAAGAGGGCGTTCCAGAGTTTCAGGTTCACCTACGCAACCTTCATTTACATAATTTAAACTAATCTATTCTAACTATGTTCCTAGCAATACAAGTATTATGCATATAACAATTAAATAAGCTGCGTTCTGTAAAATAAAAAAAAATTTGGTAAAATTTAGGGTTAACCATTCCTAGGACCGGTAGTGTTTGCGAAATGATATTTGCAGCACCTTGTTTCAGTGCCTTACGTGCGCACCTTCATCTCTGCTTTGTGGCCAGTGATTGGATGCCGTAACATACAACGTCTGGAGGTTAAACCCGCAAATCACAGACGTGATGTGTCACAGTTATCCGTGTACTGATTGGCACAGTCAAATGAATAATACCTCTGCACAAAAACACTCTGTCAATAATCATGAAGTTGAGCTGCAGGTGTGCACGTAAGACAGTGAAACAAAGTGGGGCAAAAAACCTTTCGCGATAACAACCGGGCCGTAACATTCCTTGTACTTGACTTCGGAGAACGCAGAAAAAATAAGAACAACAGTGTCTTAAATAAAATGCAAAGACAATTTTTGTGTGTGTAAGACTCCCATTGTCACAGCGATAGTACGATTAGCCTTGATTTAAACGGGGTTGCAATTTCAATGACCTGTATGTTATAATAAACTATCCTATACCTACTCAAGCCCCGACTATTTGTCCACCAGCTGCTACTCAGTGGAACAACAGACAATGAACGAATATTCGGGACTTGAGTGTGTATAGGACAATGGATTCTAGCCTGCAGGTAATTTAATCCGCGAGAGTCCCCTGCTCCTACCAATAGGGCAACAGCTCCTTGCACAAGCGTCAGCCAGCAGTCAAGTTCTCCCGCGATAAATCACAATTAGATAACAGGAAATTTTGCGACTCTATTTACGAAGACGTTAGATTTCAAACTTATGTACACGTTCATGACTTTCGCGACTGTCTCAGTGTTACTGCAACTGTTACTTGAGGACTGTAAGCCAACAGCAGCCTCAGACTATACCTTGTCACATGTACAACTGTACACTCACTGGAGCAACAACCAATGTACAAGTAGATTAAGGCAGAGTGTACACAGGTGTGTGCAGTCCAACCGTCTGATCGTTGACCCCGCCAAGTTTCCGATTCTCTAATCATAATACCTCCCTATGTCTACAGATGGTGGTAAGTGGCAAGAATATTGTCAAGTTTTAGCAAGAACTTTATATGTGGGAAACTCTGGGCTCTTTGGAATAAATGCCTTATTATTAGAAATAAAAGAATTTAATTAAGTTATTGATTTACTACTTCACAAAGTTTACAAAAATACACAAAACAATAATTTACCGTACCTTTCACAACACCCTTAATTATGCACACAATTACTACTGTACCATAGAAACTATAATTACCTTTGACAATTAAAGCACGAGAATATTTACCATTATTCAAATCGCAATAAAAGTTCAGTCATATACCCAATCAACAATCTTTTAAATAGTGCCAAAGTTAACCTTAACAGTCCGAAGTGGTGATGGCTCACCATGTGCTGCGCAGCACCCCGAGTGCACCACTGTCTTCACTTTGAAGCCTTAGGTTCGACTCCTGTCGCGCACCTCCTTGTTGTCCGTTGACCCGCAGAAGCAGTCCTCTTGTTTCGCCCAATACTGCCTGCAGCCTCGCAATAGGCACTGACGTCACCAAGATGTCCTCACCAGTCTCTCTCCACAAGCATAGCACCTTCTTCTAGTACGACCAATAGTGAACTCCATCCAATACTGTTGATTCGAGCCTTATATACTACGGCCAAACTCTGGGGGTTCGCCGAATTATAGGGGTGTATAATTAGTCATTAAATCATGCTTCGGACGTGACTTGAGCCTCATAGGCCGGCCTCGTAGGGTTAAGCCGCAGTTGAAACATGTCTCTGTGACGTACTTTGTCGGGATTCCCACTATGAGGCAGCTAGACTTGTGAATCATGGGTTATCCCAAAAAGTTTTTCGACACAGCCTCCAGCCCTCAGAATCACAGCTTGCAAGAATATGTTGTGCCAGTGTATTATACAAACACAGCAGTGTATAATAGCGCCCTGCTCCTTGTATGATTGTCAGGAGGTATATGTGGCACGGTACAGTTGTTCACAGACGTTCAGTCATGGCGAACCACACTTGTCATTTAACTAGCCATACAGGGACTCTCCAGAAACAAAATAAAAGTGTCAGAAATGAACACATAACATTGCAATCTAGCAAGCAGTCAATGATTCTATCCCGCGATAACTCTCCATCTATATATATATATATATATATATATATATATATATATATATATATATATATATATATCGCGAAAATGTTTTGTGCCGACATACCCTTGAAAACACTGTAGTTCTAGCAACTTATATATACGTCTGACACAACATAGCTGTCTGCCGACCAATAACAGGAATAACATATTACAACATCGGGATTCTTATTGGCTCAGTCAAATAGGGTAACAGCTCCAAGTACAAGCTAAAGCCAGTAATCTTATGGTAAGCTGGACGTGCGTTGAAACCCAGCAAACTGTCAAGTTTTCCCGCGATAAACCATCATCTCTAGTTATGTCATAACGTCGTTGCAGCGATGTGTGGTCATAGCGAGCCAACAACAACGTCACATTACCCTGACTGTCAGCTGCGGCTGGAACATACAACTATCACCCGCCACCCCCTCCCTGTCCCTACCAGGGGACAATGCTGCGAGGTGACGTGTGTGGTTACGTCCTGCTGCCCTGCGCTCAGGCCTATGTGTCGTTACTGTTGGGGAAATACACCCTGCCTTCTATTTACAGTCTTGCCAACACCAGTATTATAGTCGCGTAGGAAAGGTGACACATTCACCACAGAATATTTAGCAACTACGTAGGCGACTGTCCTGTCCAGGCCAATAAGAAACCTGCTGTAACATTCAGGGCCAACCAGACACGGGGCTGGTATCAGCAACCTGTGACAGCCAATCAGCGGTGAAGTTCACAGGATCAAATCATCCCATAAAAAGATACAATGGAGAGTCTTTTAACGGATATTATTGTACCAGCACTCGGAATAATTCATCGCATCTCTGCTAAACTGTGATCCAATAGGTGAATTATACAAAATAAATATTTGTTTAGAGTCTACCTTGCTCTACAACTTAACCCGCCAAATTTTCGCTTTCCTGACGGCTGGTTTACGACACTTCATAAACTAAACACAACACATTATTTTCGTGAACAATATGTCAGGTTGCGTAATGAGCGAGTTTATATGTAACTTCAAAAATGTCAATGCAGTGCGAATGTCAGTGAACTATGCTAGTAACGGTGTCAGATGTTTGTAGGCTTATCACTGAAAGCAACAGTCAGTGATTCTAAGTGAACATATTTTGCAACAACTTATTTCAATGTCTTATGTGTAGAGGCCGGAAAAATTCACGGGTTCACTGACCTGTAAGTTAGCTTACAAGAATATTTGTGTAATCGTGCAGACAGCAGCGGTTTATTAGATGCTCGCTGACACTGTGAAATGTGCCTGTATGCCATTATAGTTTTATTGTTGGCTCAGATACTTCCAGGAAGTGTCGAGTAAGTCAACGACCAATTGTGAACGTGATACAGACCTATAGTTGCTGGGATTCTAGCTTGCGCCTAACAGAAAACGCGAATTTTTCAGGTCTCTACTTTGTGCGTATCTGCAGCTGTGCTTCGTGGTTATTGGCAGAGTATACTTGTGTCGCACACTTGACTGCACCAACCAGAACAAGGTTTCTATAGCAGCACAGGTTTGTGATTGGCGGGTAGAACCCGAGACTCTAAGAGTTACAAACAACCAATCACTGACCACGAAGCATAGATACAGGTGTGCAAGAAAGGTGTTGAAACAACTGGGTTGAAAACTCTCTTCACCAAACAAGACACAGTGTCTTTGAGGTGTCAACTAACTTTGAGGTGAGACGATCTGACAAACACTCTATACACATCTGGCCTATGTCCTTTATACTTAACGCTAGGGTCAGACCAAGGCCACAATCACAACATACGAGAAGTTGAACGTGTGTTAATAGATAGCAAGTGCTACATAAACGTACAGCATATGCACAGACGTAACAACACAGGCACGAGGCACTACAAGCTAACTGTCCTCTGTGCAGCCAATCAGCAAGTAGACTGGTTTAAGGGGCCTGCCTACCTGCGCTTCAAATGTGTTGCAGTGAGTTACGACTGTTCTCTTCTTGAAGAAACTATTTACCGTACATTATATATATATATATATATATATATATATATATATATATATATATATAGGAAAAGAACACACTTCAAACTATGCCGTTATAGTTTCAAACATTCGGCACGTTTATTAGAAACACAATTATCTGGCCCCTCAAAACGACCAAAAATGGCTTTTTCAGATTTTCGTATCTGTTAATTAATAGTTAGATTCGAAAATCACAACTACAGAAACAAACGTTAGACATTGAACTCCGCTGCCCACAAATAAAATACGTATAGAGGCGATAATACATTACATACGCCGGTTAGTGGCAGCCTTACCGCTCCTGCCTCGCACACAAGCACAGCCTATCTAGGGAGGCCCCTTAATACTGGTAACCACACTCTGACTGAGCAGCGGAGAGCAATGCGAATTATAATTAGTCGATCAAATAATGTCTAATGTTGCTGTGCCTCAGCAAGTAGCGAGCTTCACTCCCTGGCCTAGTATCCTAAATAAAATAACAAGTGAAACCACAGTAACACGCTGTACACGCATTAGAGAGGTTCTGGGTTCGAGCCCCCGCTCCGGCCATCATGATTTCGGCTTTCCGTGGTTTGTCGAGATCGCACCAGGCGAAATCTGGGATTGTTCCTTAGTACACAACATGGCCGATTTCTTTCCTGGCTTCTATATATATGTTAGTGACTTTCTTAATGAAATTGCTGTCGACGAAACAATAAATACAACAAAATATATGTAAAATTATATATGCTTTTCAGAGTAATGTGAGTATTTCAGGCCCTGGTAAATGTTTACATTATGGCAATTTATATATAGCCGCGACTAGTTAACATGAATATTGGATTACTTATTATTATTATTTACTTAAAAGACCTGCACGAGTACATGACTCGTATAAGAGAGGAAGTTCATCAATTATTACTGAGACTGGCGTAGCGCTTACTTTGCATACCTCAGACGTTAACACAAGAAGCCACAATAATAACTGTTTATTGGGGTTTCAAAAGGATGAAAGGTTAGCTTTTTTCCCAACGGTGACAATTAAACAGATAAGCCATACGGGCCAGACTTTCGAGCGCTTCAAAACAGTACTATATTTATGCGCAAAGCAACTTATAGATTAACATACTTCCATTGCATTTTTCCCAAATGTGACTTTCAGCTGTGACTCTGCAACGTCATGTGTGAGAAGTATTGCGTAAAGTCGACGATTTATTCTCAGTAATTGTTTGACAAATCAGTTTGGTATTACTTAAATAGACACTCACATTTGAAAAACATACAAACATAGCTTAAAGTGTGTTTTATTTAAATTGATCCGTTAATTCTAATTAATTTATCAGTTTAGCGTAAAATAAAACACGCTTAACACGTGACACCAGTGTTCATGTGCTAGGCTAGGACGTCTCATAGAACTTTGAAAAGTGATGCAAATTTGCTATGCATGGGCTTTACTAGTGAAAGGAAAATCTCGGGAGTTCAATAACCTGTATGTTATTTTCTGCCATGTATATAATACTGTAACTTGCATAATTGCGTGTTATTGCTTAGCCTTAAAGCGGACTGGACTGCAAGTTACTGTATGTTCACGTTGGCCGGCAAAGTGTAGCGCTCCTGAAGAACAGAATGATATAAGATCTACCACGTAATGTGAGCTCATGACGCTACGCAGACTACAACCAATAACATCACGGAGATGTGTACGTGTTACTATAAGATAGAAACTTGCATGTTGTCAATATTAAGCCCCGATCACTAGTTATTGAGCTGTAACTCAGCGCGACAGCAGGCACTAAACAAATATACGGGGGGTATAAGACACACATGCACATATTGCTGATGTGACTATGTCAATAAGAACAAGGTTACTGGGACACACAAGTCTGTGACTAGCTGGTAGAAACCCGAGCCACCGAGAATTAAATACAGCCAATCACAGACTACGAAGCACAGGTACAGTCGTGCGCATAAGGCACTCAAACAAGTCGGAACAATATTTGTTTCTCCAAAAATCACTGGTTCTTATAATGCACGGTATAGTGGGGCCTATGATGCAGGTTACTAAACCCGTGCATTTCCTTTTTCCAAACAATAATAAATAAATATATCCACAGCAATATTCCAGAAGACACTCTGGTGCAGACACTCGAGGGAACTAACGACGATGAAATGCAAACACTCGGCACACATGATCGAACTATAGAGACACGACACAACAATCCCGGAGGAAACACGACACAGGATCAGCGAGAAGTTCCCAGGAAACAATGGCGCAGGAAACAAGGAACAAGGGTTTTCTTCCAGCTCTAAGGGTGAAGAGAGACAGGGATGGGAGACATGGGGCGATCACGTGCTCTGCGACAGACAAATTAAATTTCTAGAATGAGGGCGGAAGTGCTGCCGAGGAGAGGAAGAGAGTGTAGGAAGGGGAAGTGTTTAATTGGACCGCGGTGCAGATTATAGCCACGTCGATACCCGCAGCGCACGTGTATTTAAATGGGCAGGTTTCCTATTGCCAGCCAGGCAGCACCTGTCTCTCTCTATAGTACTTACCCTCAGGCCACGTGGTTACAGGACGGTTCAGAAATTCTAGTTTAATTAACTGCGGCGGCCCAGTCCCTCCCGCACCCGCCTACCATCGCACCCTGACTTTCCACCAATTAACTTCCGCTTTGCTGCGTTCCCCAGGGCCAGTCACAGAAGGGCATACTGGTCCGGCGACTGAGGCTGTAGGCCAGGGCAAATACAAGATGGTGTCGTCACACCTCGCACGATATCCCCTGCCTGTATGTCCCATGTACAATCCCCGAGGTGTGAGTGCGCTAGACAGCTGATGTGGTTACTTGTAACTACAGACGTGATGTGCGAGCCAGTAGCCGGTATAACCAGTCACGGGTTTGAGTCCCGCTGCATATGTCTGCTGTGAGTGGCCGTGATAGGCTCCTGTGCGTTGATGGTCGCGAGTTGTCGCAGTATGGTTGGCTGCCGTTGTCTGTGAGTGCCTATGATGGCCACTCCTATCAGCGTGTGAGAGACCACTAGTGACGCAGCTATAAGGTCGACCTTGAAGCCAGTATCAAATGCCGCATCGCCTCAACGAACTAAGCGCTGAACTAGCGTGCAAGCTTCCCGACGAACAGTTTTTACTATGGGACTTAAAGCAGTCGCCATGTAATTGTACTGGAGTAAAGTCTGCAACAAGTTCAGTGCAGGTCGCAATCTCAGTTCCACATACATCCGGTTAGTACATTTTGAAGTACAGCTGATTGAAAGGCTGTTGTTAGCCATGTTGGAGGGCTTCATGAGAATGTTGTCTTAACAATGAGGTTCCAACCTTGTCCGAAGTTTGCTTTCATTTCTTACGTTGCCACAATGGGTAAACGTGGCATATTTCCGTAGAAAGAATACCACGTGTGCCCATTGCGTCAAGGTACCTGTGTACGTATCTCATTACTCTCCAGCCTTTTCGTGCTCTAATATTGGCACATATTACATTACACAAGTTGGATATATTTTGTCTTGATATAGCTGTAAGGGAATATGTGGATGATTGGTTCGAAAAAAACATGTCTGCAGTTGTCGGTATTGAATTTACAGACAACGTTTCAGCATTTAACTAAACGCACAATCTAAAAGCTCCACAATTTCCACGACCGCTACTCGGGAATGATAGTAAAGCATCAAACCGTTTCTGTCCACGATACATCGCGTGATCCCCCGAGATTTACAAATTAACTAGTACGCCTAACGACGTTGCTACATAGAGGTAAGGTACAAAATTATGGTACGTTAGCAAAATTATATTACATGATAACTTGCTAAAATAGTAACACTACTTACATTTATTACTAACGTTTCTGCACATGATTCGTAACGTCGACCCTTTGACCCTTGGTTCAGTAGCTAGCGGCCGGACATTTATGTACAAAGTCTTTCCTGATTCACCTTGAATACAGAACTATGAAGACTAAGCTAAATTATAAGTAAGCAAGGGCAGGGAACATGATTCCAGCCTCAGTTGTCAGTACACATACTGCTTCCCCACTGAGCAGTCAGTCTGACCACATATCACGCACGGAATATAAACTGCAATACAGTTACATAACAACCTTGGTTTGAACTCCAGCTTGTTCGCATTTAATATCGCATAAATTGCTCCACCTTACAAAAATGTCACTATCTAATTTAACAACGCAGCCAAGAGCAGCAGGAAACGCAATGACGCGGTAGAGGGGGAGAGAGAGAGAGAGAGAGAGAGAGAGAGAGAGAGAGAGAGAGAGAGAGAAGAGGGGTAAGAAATGTTTGTAATAATCAGACTGTTTAAAAAGTTAGCAAGAGTGAAGAAGAGAAGTGTGCGCTGATAGGATTACGCGAGGCGTTCAAGCGATTAACTAAGTTCTTTTTTTGCAGTAGTTTCTTCTTTTTGTTTCCGTGTATATTTTGTGTTCTTCGGAAAATAGCCACAGTGAGCTGAGAGAACAGAATAAATTAAAATTATCCGTGGGAGGGACACAAACTAGGAAGTTTCGTCTTCGTAGTTAAATTAAAAAGTTCCAAGTGTTTCAGGTAAATAAGCCCCAGGTCCTAAACAAAAATAAAGAACTTTCCTTCTTAAAAATAACGAGCACGGCATCGCAAAACACAGTTTCGTAACAAGAGTGTTCTCTTGCCAAGGTAGTTAAGAAGAGTGGATGCTCCTGGTCGAATCCAGGCGGTAGCTATCGTGAAGAGCCGAGAGGAAGACATTGATGACACGCGTAATTTACTAGGTGCATGACTAAACTCGCAGCAGGCTAGACTGCAAACTGCTGTGCTACAACATTCCTGATGTATGTCCGGGGTTGGATGACAATATGGAGATTGTGGATGCTGTTGGTTCACACAAAGTTTGAGAAGGTTCGTGTGAGGATGGTAGTGGATACCATCAGTAGTTACTTCTGAAAATTGTAAGTCCTCTTGTTCAAACTTTGCCATTGGCTCGAGCAATGACTGTGTTTGACCCACTGTAACGTTCAGAGATTGGACCCGAGTTTCAGTAAGACTTTCTCCACGAACATCAATTAAGTTACGCACGTACTTATTAAGGTGTGGTAAGGGGCCCGCCTACCTGCCATTAAAGTTGTGATGTACAGCTTCAGAAGAATCGTTTTTTTTTTTTCACAGAAAATATTAGTCGTGAGATTGTGTGTTTGACATATGAAATATATTAAGGTACCTCACACTAAGAGTAAATTGTTTCAGTTATATCAGTTTCTTAAGTAATTAGAAAATAGGGCCGTAACATTCCAAATTAGTGCCTTTTCCGGCTTGTGTAATGCCGTTACTTTTTTTTGTTTTTTTTTTTTTTTTACTTAAAACCATTTAACCTTAGTAGATCTATCCTTTAGCTTTCGATCCCGTGACAGTTTGTACCTTGTAACAACTGAACATTGTGAGTAAATATTGTTCTTGTAATATGTGTCCTGCACAAATATGCAGCCAGTGTTGTGGAAAATTGAAGGATTCGCGAGACCAAGCCGAGAGGACAACAGAGAGAGCGAGAGATAACCTCCTACACAACAGGGGTTGACCCAATACCGCTTCTGTGGGGGGAAACTCCACGTCCACGAG
Organism: Medauroidea extradentata; assembly: GCA_003012365.1. Taxonomy (NCBI): domain Eukaryota; kingdom Metazoa; phylum Arthropoda; class Insecta; order Phasmatodea; family Phasmatidae; genus Medauroidea; species Medauroidea extradentata. Next base: position 16,668 of record PNEQ01109232.1, read on the forward strand.
GTCGAACGGCCGCTAAGGCGCTATATAGGCGGGTCCCTTAAGCAGTTTTTTAACCTAGGGTAGGCAAGCGATGAGGTATCATCACTAACATTATCAAATTCTCCTGAAAAGCAAGCATGAACAACATAAATACTTTAAATATGAGCATTACCACGTATCACGCATAGTAAATAAATCTTGAGGGTATACTTCCAAAAGATTATTAATTACTTTAAAAATAGTGAAACCGAACTCACAAAAAAATATATATCTTCATGACAACGTAAATTAATTTTGTATTTTACAGTAATTATAGATTTTTGCACTACCTCGCATAAAAAAGTTCAAAATTGCATTTATTTTGTTAGGTTGTGTGTTCTAAATGACCGTGTCACAACAGCGACTTGTCAGCTACTTCAGTGACCGGAGACTAGCAGTAATCCCGGCACTATGTCGCTTCTAGACGAGGGAAGGAGATGTCCCTTCACAATTCCTTTCAAAGGAAGGTGCTTGTAGAATATTGGGAACACATCACGTTAAGGTTGGTGATCGCCCTACACCCCGCCTAAATGACCGTGTCACAATAGCGACTTGTCAGCTACTTCAGTGACCGGAGACTAGCAGTAATCCCGGCACTATGTCGCTTCTAGACGAGGGAAGGAGATGTCCCTTCACAATTCCTTTCAAAGGAAGGCGGTTGTAGAATAT
>PNEQ01109233.1:0-17354 GCA_003012365.1 Medauroidea extradentata
AGTTATGAGTGTACCGAAATAATATACAACAGCAGAGTTATGAGTGTACCGAAATAATATACTACAGCAGAGTTATGAGTGTACCGAAATAATATACAACAGCAGAGTTATCAGTGTACCGAAATAATATACAACAGCAGAGTTATGAGTGTACCGAAATAATATACAACAGCAGAGTTATGAGTGTACCGAAATAATATACAACAGCAGAGTTATGAGTGTACCGAAATCGACACTTCATTTAGAAATGCCCATAGTAAATAACATCAAAAGTTCGAATGAAAGTGTGTTTTTATATTTAAATATTTTTTTTTTCGAATATACCACTAGCGTATTAAAAATATTTACGAAATAAAGAGTATCGTAAAGGGAATTGTTTAATAATATTTTGTAGCAATCATTTTCGGTACGATTTTTCTTTTAGTCTGCGTATCAACAAAATTAATTGAGGACGGTTTTAAATATTTATACAGGACGCTTCGTCGTTACATCATCAGTGCATTAATTTAAAGTAGGCCTAAACTATAAATGCCAGATGTAAAGTAGTAAATAATTCCTGCTAGTTGCCTCAAATGCGATATAGATACGTTAGTCAAACAGCACTGGCTGCAGGAAATGTACACAGATATATATTGCTGAGTACATACAAGTGAGTATTTGAGTAATGAAATCACTAGAAATATGTCGCTTCCATGAAGAGAGGAAAAAATAGTGAAATAAATTCGAATGCAGCTCGCAGCTGTTCTCCCAATGGGCGGGACGTGCGAGTTGTGTTTAATTTCAGACACATATTATTTTTAAAGCGAGTGTTGTTTGCTGTGTAGCGAAGCGGTTCAATCGGTTGGGGCGGGTTTCTCCCACACACACACACGTGTGACCCTGGATGGTGTGTCGGAGGGGTGGGTAGGGCGACCACTCCCGGGCTGATAAGAGCAAACATGGGTGGTGTTGTCCGCACCCACGTGGGTCCACGCAAGCTTCGGCGGTCGCTCGGTAAACTGTCCACACACATGCTCCCTTATCTTCTCTCTCTCACTCATAACCGTTGGCAAGCTTTACAATACATCTCCGGAGTATGGCCGCGTTTATAAACTACGCAACAACTCAAGAAGAAAATACATCGAACATACAAAATCAATATATACCCGTTTATAAAATACGCAAGAAACGCAAGTATGCAAGGCTATAACGCAAGATTTCACCAACTTTCAATTTATTGCGTTTCACCGCATTCTATATCGACAGTTTGCTTGGCGAAAACATTTGAAACTAGTTTCAATTGTCTTTAGAAGGCTGTGATTCTGCCATTTCGTTACATTTTTTTTTGTGTGTTTGTTTAGAATGCGTCTTCGAATACACGGCGATTATATGTGTTTGATTACTGTTTCAAAATACCGCAACAACAGAATATTTAGAAAACAAAGATATTTGACAAAACATAATAATAATGGAAATATACAGAGATAAATATTTGTCACTTCTTTGAAATTTTGAGTGGTAGTGTTGCTTACATAATGTCGCTTGCGACGTTTATAAACAACTAAAATTTCGTTGCGTGTTTTACTACATGCGTTTCTAGCGTCATTGCGTTGTTGCGTAGTTTGTAAACCCGGCCTTTGTCCAAAAACTACATTCAGTCACTCACTCTCGTTGCACAACACTTTCAAATGTCGTAATGCTCGATGTAGGCCCGGTGTGCGTATTACTCTGAGGAAACTGGAGAAGAAAAACTGTTTCTTGCTTTATTTTACTGAATTACAGTTATGGAATTTTTCGTTGTGTACGCATCCTGTTGGACGAAGCATACTCTGCCTATTTATTAATGCACTTCTTTTCTCTTTTGTTTGATTTGACATGCATCTGAATCGCAATGGTGTATGTCCAAAAAACTTAGAGGCACTCAAGTACTTCAAGGCTTCCACCACAACATTTGAACAAAATTAGATTTGAGTTTCTGAGATTATGACGCAAATTACTGCTTAAATTGCGTTCTATTGTGAGTTACAGTAAAAAATATATATTTTTCAAAACACAAATTTTCTTTGAATATATGCAACTGCAAAATACACTTTCTGTGAAAATTTTTTTATTAAAAGTATAAAGAAATTTTAACAAAAACTGCGTTACTATGAAAATTTTTTGTGCATGATTTTTGATAAGTTTAGTTGTAACTTAAGACGATCTTTGTGTTGAAAAAATAATTCCACAAAAATTAATGTTTTGAATTCACACTTTAAACAAAATTGTATTTGCTGCAAGCAACTTTTATTCGCAAGCAACATAAATAAGGATAATGACTATGTGTAGATAATTGGTTGAAAGGAACGTACACGTTTGGTAAGGAAGTGAAGAAAAAGTGTGTATTTTGTACTGTTCATACACATATTAAAAATCAATAAAGCAATATTTTCAATATCATCTTTCAATAACAAACTAAATATTTTTAAATATTTAATATCAGGTGAAACATTTAAAGAACCACACATGTTAATTGTTATAAACTATGCGTGCTTAATCCTTTTCGTCATTCTGGTATTTTAATTATCTTCTCAGTAGAAAATAAGATTCAACTTCTTAGCCATTCTTTAAACGTGCCACAAAGATATTACAATAAATTGTAGGTTTTATTTACTTAAGAAAATATTACAGTGTACAGTTATTTATTCATTAGCTAGAATAATAGTGAAATGTTTAGGATTAAAAATACGATTAACTTAGAGACTGTTTTTGACACGTCATCCTTCTCCCAAATTTGTACCAATGACGAAATGTTTGATGGTCTTGACCACAAGGATGGCAAGGGGAAACTAATCACTACATATTTCCTGTCTTCTTTTCTAACACAGTTACGTTTAAACTTTCTTGTAATCGACGAAATGTTTTAAATATATATTACATTTTTTGCAAACATATTATCCCTTCAGTTTCAGACATAATATTTGGAATTGTAACACACATAGAGCCCGAAAAAATTGTTATAGTTTCCTTTAACACTCGGTGACTTAATTATTTTTCTCCTGCTTCCCTTTGTCATGAAATCCGTTTACTGACCCAACAGGATTAAATACAAGTTAATTATATAAAGCATATAGTACTAGTGTGTACAAAGCAGCGCAGTTTACAAATATATACTTATTTGTACACCATTAATATATTTTATTGTGTGTTCATAAAACCTGAACAGCCAGTATATATTACTGAAAATTATTATTTTGAACAAATGACAATGGTCAGAAAATTATTACACAGTTTTTAACTTTAACAAATATAATATTTCTACAGGCATGAAATATTCTGAGTCAAAATACTAGATAATATAAAATAATGTTAAAAATGTACGGAGAATAAGGTAACTCGGAGGAAGAACTGGGGTAAGACGCCAGTCATACAGTTTTTTTTATATTTAGTTGATTATTATTTAAACTGGTTTTAAAAACGCTTATACCTGACTACTGACTAACACAAATGTCTAACGAATATTGTACCCAATCGTAAAACTTTTTATACAATAAATCCAAACATTTTGGCTTTAAAATTCATTAGGTTCTCCATCTTCCCCCAAGTTACCTTACATTTTGAGAGTCGGAAATGTCGTGAATTCGTATGAAAGTTCAAGGTTTCTCGAAATATTTTCAGGTGAATGTTGGGATGGTTCATCAACGAGTATAATGGCAGATTCCTCTCCCATTCCCTGTTCATGTGTAAAGTTGTGTCACCCTCTCTAGTGCCCCCGCCGCTGACTTACCGTGTCTTCATGAAAGTTTTCAGTTCAATGTCATAACATGAAGATTTATTGAGGGATATAGTAAGAAGCTAAGATTGTGAAGTTTCAAAATATATCCCCATGAAATTATATATTTGACATACTTGTGACGAATCAATAAAAGTAATTCAGCGCGTGATTTTCATCTGCTCATTGAATGGCAATTATTTACTCGGGTCCTTCTAAAATTACTTTAATTTAAGGAGCCACAAAAATGTGTCACTTTTAACTAAATAATTGTCGGACATTACTTACAATTGTTCGATACACTTCGAAGTGATTTCGGTAAAACTTATTTGCATATAATTAAATTTTACGGCTCAAACTAAAAGAACTTTAACTACCAAACTATTGTGAATACGTTTTATTACGACTTAATATCGTACGTCAAAAGAGGAAACATTTTAAAAGACTTGGGCAAAAGAATACCTATTTCAAAGAGTGAACTTTCAATACTTTGTACTTTTACCTCAATAACTGTAATTGTACAGTTATTCTTAGTTATTTTTCTGTCGGGTAAGTGAAGTGAAGTTGAAATCATGAAATCATACATTTCGTTTCATATCCAAGGCAAAGAAATTATAAAAATAATAAGATTATATTAAACAAAGGTAATATTTACCAATATTATAAGTAGGCTACTATAACACATTACTTAAACTACGGGAAGTATAAAACCGACTCGGTGATAGAAGAGCAGATATGATCATTTTAGGAACGTAATCGCACCTCACACATCGGCACATGAAAGCAATACCAGTCAGTTCCTAAACAGACAAAAACAATTTCCTCGTTTGGTTTTTTGTCTAAGAACAACGTACCTCTAAGAATATTTTTAAATTACTGGGTCAATTACAGTTCAAGCAAAATTATCTGGATATCTAGAGATTATATTACTTAATCTGAGAATTTTATCAGCCATTCTGAAATAAATAACTTCACGAATACACACGATATTAATATACAACAATAAATTTACGGATAGGGTCTAAAGTAATAAACAACAATAATGTTCTATATTTTAATTAATTACGAAATATTTGTCATAGATTATGGTTGTGTACGTGTTCTGCCAAAGGTAGTATTAGAAGCATAGAGGGCTCCAGGTGATAGAAATCACAGTGTCCTCCGAGGTCGACTAGGCAAGGAGATTCTGCAGTAGTTCGCCGTTGCCTTCCTTCAGAGTGGGGTTGAGTGGACATCACAACACAGTAGTCCTGAACCCGGAGATGTAACTATGAATGTTGACCTCCCTGGACGGGAATCGAATCCGAGACCCCTGACCCAACAGACAGGGGCCAAGCAGTCGGAATTTGTCATAGAAAAATATTAACAATATGTTTGCACAGACAGTAATATATAAAGCACTGTGAAGTTCTCTTGTCAAGAACAGCGTCTCTTGTTTAGGTGGCACATATTTTATAACTCCTTGGCAAAATACATGAGCTGCTCAATATGTCACTTTCTATTTACATAAGAAGCGTATTACCAGCAGGTGGCGTTATTCATCCTGCTTAATATACGGCTCTCGTCGCGCGGAAGGGCCACGGGTTGCCGGCACGAGACTTCCAAGGCGCAGCAGCCCACGGAAAGGTTAAACCATTCGAAGGCAGAGCGTGATTTCCCTAGAGGACAAGGTGCTTTGTTGGTTGTAATAACTCCGCGGAGTGGCACATGGAGAAGCGACGGATGCACGGGGGCGTGAAAATGTGGCGTCAAATATCATCCGCGGAATGCACAGCTAAAAAAAGTTTGCTGCATATCGTCGGCACACCTCCAGTACTACCAAAGACAGGGAACTAAGCAGTAGAAATACCGCTAAACATCAAGTTATAACACGATAGTGTTCACAGAATCGTTACACGCAAACATAATAAAATATATGTTGTATCTCTGCGTAAAAGTAACTGCATTACTTAATAAATAGTAATAACAAAGTAAAGATATTTCCTTGAGCACTTAACATCTAGGACTTTAAAGCTGGTGAGTTGCGACATGCTGTGAGTATGGAGCAACGTCGCAATGAAGGGGGAGGGGGGACTAGGAGATCGCAAAACAACCCGCCGACCAGCGGCATCGTCCGGCACGATTCCCGCATGCGAAAATCCGGGGACCGGCCACGCCGGGAATCGAACCAGGATCACCCTAGGGGAAATAATTATAAACAATCTACAAAAACAAAGTTTTATTTTCTATGTTTGTTAATCTTCAATGCGTTCCTACACCATTCTTGCAATTGCGGTGGAACTTTGGTGAGTTAGGCATGCGCCTGCGAAGGAGACAGAGGGGCACGAGGCGTACTAAAAATTAACTTTGATGAATTCTTGTGCCTGCTACCGCGTAGGTTTCTGCCAAAAATATTTCGTGTGAGGTGCAGAGCGACGTAGATGAGAAAAACGGGGCGTCCAAAAAATTGCAATGTTCATTGCAATTCGTGATGTGTCCTGATGGGAGTACTATTATCGAAAAAATATATAATATATTGCTTTAAAAAATCTAATTTTACATAAATAATTAAAAACTCCAGGTGCTTGGCTCCATATTTGAGGCATTTTGACAAACAAGCTTGAATGGGAAGTTACGTATTGGCAAAGTGTCACAACCCAAACTCAACAAAATAAGCACACTCATAGACGTCTAATAAACTCCTTGGTATAATTTCCAATGAATCCCTCACAATGGAGAAGAGCGGTTAAATTGAAGGTGTACCAAAAAACCACCGGACGACTTCAGCCGTGTTTCCCAAATGCAAAAGTTTGTGATTGACCCCGCCGGAAATCGAACCCAGCAAACAATAGTAGCAAACGAATGGAACGACTACTATGCTACTGCGGCCTTCTATTTTGACCACAACAACAAGGGCCAAAAACATTTACTTCTCTCAGGTTTATTAGAACACAACGATATACTTGTATTCCTATCTGACTTGATTCGTGTTAAAATGTAAAATCTCACTCTTTAAACAGCAGGACATTCTACTGATTTAACCTTGATATAACATATGCTTCTGAAACAAGTGGTTGACAACGTGGAATTCATCCGATGAAGGAAAATGTTAAATACTCATAACACAATATGTTTTATGTACAGTCTAACTTATATTGTTTTCTTAATGATCATGTTAACTCCTTTCACATTTAATGTTATACCATATGAATGTGTAAGAATATATCTCTTGAAGGTGTGGAATTTATTATTCTCATTGTCATTCCTAGAGATCGGTGTGCAAATATGCAAATTACTACGCAGCAGAGTCGGTTGCTGATTATTATTAAGGGTTCATTTCTACCAATGTATACTTAATTTTAATAAGAAATCAGATCTCGTATTGTACAATATTTTATTCTGTGTTTTGTTATTATCTTTAACAAAGTAGGGAAACGAATTTTAAATTTACTGTTAATAAAATACATGCTTTCCAGGATTTTAAATAGAAATTATATTTGTTAATAACAAAAAATAGAGGCCAGTATGTTCCAAAAATTTTGACGGTAATCACGTTTATTGAAAATAAACATGGCGGCTTTTTTCATATTACAATATACATGCGTAAAGAAAGAGCCCTTAATTATCTGACTCGCCTAAACATGAAATATTTTTCCGAAAATTTCACATGAATATTTTGTTGGGTACTCACATAAACGAAGTTAGAAATGTGATTCTAAGGATACTTAGCATATTTTAAGTCTAATACAATTTTTACGTCATTTTATGTCGACTACACTTCTTTAAAATTTTCTTTCTTTACATGCGGCCGTACAAGGTTAATGAATTTTTAACGAACGAAGAGTTTTCTGAAAGCCTGGAGGGGTGAGGAAACTTTGTGATGGAAAATTGAATTATTTATTTATTTGAAGTCGTGTGGAGTACTTGAGTGGATGAAGAGATATGAGACGAGGGAGGGCCATACAGTTTTGAAGTCACATCTTCCTACCGTCCGGCTTCTACCCACCCTCTTCAAGAATTTAAGAGCATCACATTTTAGTTTCAGAACAGGTAGTAGTGTAAAGTGAGTTGGATGTCAGGGGGCTTAGAATGAATTATTACGCCGTAATGTAATTAACTATCTTAGCAATTCCGATTGATCCGCTCGGAGTGTGCCATAATTAGAACTTATGGCTATTTCACTTAGCACAGAGTTGTATCTTGCAAACGGTTGGAATCTATTTCAGATGCCACACTATAAAATAAAACTATAAGAAAAGCAAATGTTACAAAAATAGCACTGAAAATATTACATTTTATGCTATATAATTGCTGACAGTATAAAATAAAAAAAAAACATTTATTTTATATAAATACTTGCAAAGTGCTAATGGTACGATTTTTTTTGCCATTTGTAAAACTGTAGATTTATAAATGGTCGAAGTTCCCTAGCGGCTGTTATACATAGTTACCTATTAGGAACTTCAACCGTTCCTCGCTTAAAACAACGTACACTTGCCGGGAAAACCAAGATTAGGAAAAAGTTAATAATTTTTATAATAAATACTAGAACATGGCCATGCCAGTTTTTAGTAACATTTCAATTCTAAATATTTTAAATCATTAAGTAAAATTACCTTACTAACTTGCTTTGAATTAGTCATGTTTTGGGTTTAATTTGGTTTGCCATTCAACGAATCATGTATCGTTCACAGTGTTCAACTGTGAAGTTGACAGAGAGAAGTAAATTAACTGCTGAAGATAATACACACACTATCTCTGCAAAAATTTCACAGTAAATAGGTAACACGTATGCTACAACATCAACTTGCTTGCTGAAATCAATAATTTATTCAATATTTCAAAATTTACAATCGTAATTTTGGCCAACGTCGAAAAGTGTAGGGAAAACAATATATTTAAAATAAAATCAGCTTTCACTTTCTTATAGATATTAATATTGCGTTATAAATCAAAACCACATTATAAAATATTTGAAACACATTTTTTTTTTCAATTATTTTGTTGCATGTTTAATATTCACAGAAAAATAATTAGAATGTTAATGAAATGGCTAACTTCGGACTAACGTAAAAAATTTGCAGCCACATTTACAGCCCTAGTCACTGGCCATATGCAGGTTCGGCAGACATGGCTACGAGCAATTTTGATACCATTTTACACACCCAAAGATTTTTTTTAATAACCCGTCATTACGCCAAATATATAAGTTGAAACTGTTACGGCAATATTATATATATATATATTCGTTGATATAAATGACCAAAAAATATTTTAAATTATATGTATCCAAATCATAACCTTAGAATGAATAAAATTAAATATAAGTAAATTTATAAGTGAAAGATCCAAACATTATTTTTCATTGAAATACTACCAAATATAAGTGTTTAAATGTCATCATTTTAACTGAAGTAAAACAAATCGTGAATTTTATTCCTTTTAAGGTCACTTCCTACATCAATATATGAAGAATCTGTATATACATACAGGCAGTCCAGAAACTGCCGCATAATAAGCATGCCACGCGAATATCGGGCTTAATTGGAGACGAAAGTATAAGCGGGAAAATGTTGTTCGATGAAATTTTAAGCGCACAGTGTGGCAATACAGCACGGAGTAAGACCTCTCATACGCTCCTCGTTCAGGTATTATTTTATGTATGTTAGGCAGAGTAAATGTAGATTTATGTATGGAATTCTCGTAAATTGAACTTGCGATCCAAAGCTTAACATTATAAAGGAGGTAAAAATATGACAATCCACGAATGTTATGTGGGAAACTTAATAACTCAGAGGTAGAACTAAGGTAACTTAGTTAAAAACATAAAATAGTATAAAAAATAAATTAATATACTAAGAATACAGTGAAAGGAAGCAAATTACTTGGGATCCGGATATTATGTATCTCCCTCTGCAGGGCGTAAAAAAGAGGGAATTTTATTACTTAAAGCTTATGAACTTCTTTATACTAAACTAAATCGAAAACACCATTACTTAATTAATTAAATAACAAAGAGGAAAAACTTATGAACAGATCAAAGAAGTCTAGAGAACGTTAACATGTAACATAAAACGAATAACATAATCACACCTTAACCTAAATTAAAGTAAGTTACATTAAAATTATGATTACAATTAATAAAACGAAAAACTGTAAGAAAAATAATCTTGAATTGTCATCAAATGAACGATTATGACTTTACCAATATTATACCTGACTATTAACATAAAATCAGTAGACTGAAATTAATAAAAAAAACTGCTTATCTCTTGGCCATGGTCGTAGAAGAACAGGTCTGGACACGCGTCTATCAACCAATGTATTTTGCTTGACCCCTTGTTGTTTGGCTGTAGTTCGTCAAGTTACCGAGAATGTCGTATTTCTTGGCGCTGTAATCCGGGCGGTCGGACTCAAACTCCGCCCATTTTTTTTCCATTGTTAAATTTATAAAATAAATAAAGATTGCTGAACTCTTTTCTTAAATTTGTGAGCGAAGGAAGTATTTCATAAATTGATAAAAAATGCGTTTTGATAAATTGTTTATCTCAATGGGAAAAAAGTGGCCGGAGTTTGAGTCCGACCGCCCTAACATCAGCGCCAATAAAACACAATATTCTCGGTAACTTGGTGAACTACAGCCAAACAACAAGGGGGTCAAGTTTCCAGGCGAGTGTCCAGACCTGTTCTTCTACGTCCGTGCTCTTGGCGTAATTATACACGCGCCCTGGTGTTCACGGCCGAATGTTTACATTAACATTAAACTGACTGCATTATTTAACTTTAAAAAGAAAATAAACCCGACGGTATAACGGCGTGGTCCTAACTCTTTACTTTCTTAAAAATAAAACAACTACTGACTAACTGAAATAGGCAAGACAGGGCAGGGGCCCCCACTCATTTAGTCACTGAGTTTGAACGTGTCTATCCACAGCTCAAGGAAGACAATATAACACAGAATATCCTCGGCGATGATCCAGAAAAGAGTGACAGTAGTACAAAATGTCATATAATTTTTTATTGTCCTTAGGTGCTTATGAAAATTCACTCGTTGGAGAAGAGTAGGTTCTCTCAGTCACGTGAACATGTTTTGTCGATCACAAGTATTTGGTAACCACTTGCAATGCTACACAAGGTTTCAAAATGACGGGAATCCAAAAAATTCTACATATTTCCTACATGATAAATAATTAGCTGAATATTCCATACACAGAGCCTTTCTTCACGTATTATATATACTGTATATTTAAATATAATAGTAATTTTAGAAGTTGACCGAGAGGCCATTATTAATAATTTAAAACACTGGTAAACGTATCTGTGGTAACTTTTCAAAAACCAAACTTGTGTGCCAGTACAAAGAGCCTTGCTCCAAGGCAATCGACAAAAAGTTACTTCTTCGAAGCATAATGTTATGGAGTCGCTGGGAAGATGGCGGGTGAATGGAGAAATTCTGCTGCTACATACTGAGTTTCCGCGGCGTTTCGAGTGCTTTAAGTTGGGCTTGTAATAATACTGTGACACGCAAATATTTATTTTTACCAGTTTTAAACATTACCGTAAGGTGCCTGATAAGACATATTATAACTATTTCATTATTTTTGATGTATTGACGTGGGGCTAAATCATCGAGTATACAAGATACGAACTCATGAACTAAAGTTAAACTGGGAAAATGGAAACTAAATCGTAAAGTGTGATTACATTTGCCAAATTTTCGTATTAGATTGCAATACATAATTATGTAGAAATATAATTTTATAAGGCAATTAAAACGAGCCATACCTTCAGTATCAAACAATACTTAGGGGGATGGACGCCTCGGAATTTTCTTATTAAAGGTAATGATTCAAGGAATGCAATGTTGCAAAGAAAATAAGGGACGTAAAGTGGAAGTTTACCAGATAATCTCACTGGCGGAATATTTTTTACCCACTAGCTATGACCTAAACAGTGCTACTTACATAGTTAATAGTGGATGTTGCAAGTTATCATGGTACTTGCTCCTTGCTGTGCTTAGCTGCGTCCTATGTTACACAACATTCTCTAAAATGCTGGTGTACAGTTACCATCACATCACTTTGAGATTCCTAAATTGCACGTTTGTTATGAGTTCCTGTTTTGGCAGTCTATCGTCAACAGGTGGACAATAGATTACGTTTGACTCTGTCGAAGAATTTTAATAACTGCGCTGACGTGTTTATGCAAACGAGTAAATATTTTAGCTTATAAAGGAAAATATTTTCATCACAGATTTTTCTGTACTGCTAATCCGAGGCCCTCTACCTGTCCTAATCGAATTCAAACTTATTCATCTGAACTCCCTTTTGGGGTGGTTGAGCGACAGTCGATGTATGCACGCCCAGAGTGGATGGAAGGGTAGGCAGGACTCAGACCCTGGAGAGAGAAAAAAATGTAGTGGGAGTGGTACTCTCTGGAGTATTTGACCGCTTTCCGAGTATTTTGAGGTTGGTGGATAATGAAGCTGGAAATTGGTCATTTTGCGCTTCGTGGGCTTGACGAGGACAGAAAATAGATTTACGGCAGACGTTTCAAACTATTGAACAGTGCAAGGGCTAATCTACTCAGATTGTAAGAGTTATATTTAGACTTCAAATAATTTATTTCTCTTTATACAATGCACATTCAAATACATACTCGCTGAGCCATATCAAATTACCTGCCAAATATTGAGTGCCTTAGGATGCTATAAAATTGTCCACGGGGAGTTGAGTAAATTTGGTTTAAAAATTTTAATACACTGATAGCAACTTTATGTACACACGAGAAAATGTTTCTGGGTATAAACTGCTTAGTTTATTACTACTTATATTTTAGTGTGGGAATCAAAGTGCTTTGTTTTGCAAAGTTTGCTGCTATTTCACAATACAGAATAAAGTCATTTGGACTTCGTACATTGTATGCATACTTAATTACGTCATAAAGAAAGTGATGTACACAACTATGTACTATTACAATAACATTTTCTATTGTCAGAAATTAATGAAAATATTTGCAAATGAAAGATACATAAGTATACTGAGAGTTTACTGCATGACAATGTAAAGTACATTTTCTTCAAATAAAGAATGTTGTTTTCTATGGAAAATTTCACAATGTACATTTACACTAGAGTAGTTTCTCTCGAACGGAACTGTAATTTTTGATAAATTACTTATTTTTTGTAAACATTAGCTATCATGTGGATTACTTTCATCCGTATGCCGTTAGAATGCTGCAAATTGTTACATATTTGTTGTTTTCTTTGCCATGTACATTAATTGTCTTTTTTGACCAACGCTCTGGAACAGTAAATGTATTATGTAAAATAAAGTCGTACAGTAAATGATTTAGAAAATTCTCTTAATGGTTTTCTGCCAAGTACTTTAGCAGTGGTAGGTAATTCACAACATGGTGCTTCCACATGTTAGCATACAAATGTTAAATTATGAATACATAGTTATATAAATGATGCCTTGAAATGAGCACAAAAATATTGGGCGATAGTAAGTTACGCTCTGGCGCACTAAGAAAAATAATCGCTCAGATATTTACAGAACTGTTCTGTAATCAGTTTGTATCAACGAGCTGTATTATAGTAAACATAAAGGGGCGGAAACAGCAATCTCCAAGGCTCTGAGGTGAAGCCCAATTGAACATGGTATTTTGACTCTAAATAAAATGGCGGACTGTTATATCCGGTCGAGAGACGAGAGCGATTATATTAATTTAAACATTATTACAGTATAATATATGACAATAATTATTGGCATTTTTTCCCTGTGTTTAGCAGGAATATAGTGAAGGTATAAATTAACGGATTTTATGCGAACATAATGACGGATTTTCAACATAATGTTGGCCACACTGCTGTTCGCCATGTTTTCTGGGGTCAAAACTGCCGTTCAATTGGGCTTCACTTTGGAAGCGTTTCCGCCCCTTTATATTAACTATATAGCTCGTTGGTTTGTATGGTAGCAACAGCAAGACTTTAGTAACATTAACAGATTGTTCTGTACTTTATTACAATATCTATCGTTTGAGGAACAATCCAAATGTTGTTGCACGTTTTTCTGTTGAAGGAACTATCTTCTCTGTAGTACGAACAGAATGGTTTGCTGTTGCAAATGTATAAATGGTTAAAAATACTGTCTCGAGATATTGTAACAATTACTAAACATGGTACTGCAAAATTAACAAAATTTTTCACTAGCAGCACCAATCACTTTTCGTTACAGTTACAATAACTTGGTTCTAGGAACTATCTTGTTCTGTTAAAAGTTTACAAACGAGCAGGGTAAATATATCGATACTATTTTGTGCCCATAACACATTTGCCTCTGTTTAAATTACTCTCTTACTTGTTGTTTTTACCATCTGATTCTGTTAAATGTTAACAAACAAGCAGGGTAACATTATCAATACTATATTGTGCCCGCAACATGTTTGCCTCTGTTTAAAATACTCTCCTACGAGTACTGTAGAGTTAATGAACAAGTATAGTAAACACAAATAGTGTCGTGGACTGTTAGAGGCACCACCTGACTTAGTTACGATTACAGAACTAGTATTGTAGAGTTAACAGACAAGTATGGTAGCTAGAATAGTGCAATGGATTGCTGGAGGTACATACGGTTGCGACAATAGTGCAATATGTTGTTAGCTCCAGGAATCTCTTGCTACTATGACCTGTACTGTAAGCTTTAAAATATATTTTCAAGTTTTGCTTATTTTGTTTAATACTATGGTTGACACCTGGCTATAATCTTCAGAATAGTAAGAGGGCCGGGTCTGGAATAGAAGATAATCAACTAAACCTTTATTGTACGATGTTAGCTTGGGGCAGAGATCTTTGGCCGATCTATATGTCGTGATGAGATGAGGAATTACCAACATATATACGAACTATCGCCACGAAATTATACTCACACTAATAAAATAAGCAATAGCTTTTTTCCGTGCGAGAATAACATATGACGGTTTATAAACTCGTCTCACGACAGGCTTTCGCAACGCTTTGTTGAAAGAAACAGTGCACACTGCCGCTCTGTGTAATGCATTTGAAGCGACTGTTGGAGCCCTGTAAGGTAACATTACAATATTGTTAAAATTACTAAACTGCATTGCTGGGAGTACTACACAGCACTGTACAAGCAACAGAACATATTGTTAAAATTATAATACTGCATTGCTGGAGTACTACACAGCACCGTAAAACCAACACAACAGATTGTTAAAATTACTGTACTGCATTGCTAGGAGTACTACACAGCACTGTACAAGTAACAGAACATATTGTTCAAATTACAATACTGCATTGCTGGAGTACTACACAGCACCGTAAAACCAACAAACAGATTGTTAAAATTACCGTACTGCATTGTTGAGAGTACTACACAGCACTGTACAAGCAACAGAACAGATGTTAAAATTACAATACTGCATTGCTGGGAGTACTACACAGCATCGTAAAACCAATACAACAGACTGTTAAATTTTCCGTACTGCATAGCTGGGAGTACTACACAGCACTGTACAAGTAACATAATATATTGTTAAAATTGTCATACTGCGTTTTAGTTTTAGGAGCAACAAGTAAAGATTGCTAGTACTACAGAACAGCATTGCTGACAATACCCAGCAACTCTGTAATGGCAACAAATAAATTGTGTTGTTATTAATGTCTCCATTAACCATATGTAGGTAGGTAACCAATCAGATAGCTGTCACTATGTTAACAATAATGGATGGTTGGAGGAACCAAAATCTGGTTCTTATAACAATATATTTTTCTCAGTGCGAGTGTTTGGCACTAATCACTACGTCAGAATTATATTGCTATACTAGCAAAATATACAAACACAAATACACGGACTTCTAAGGCACAGTTATATTTTGTACGTTACGTTTTGAGCAATCAGAAAATATGCTTTATTATTTTTTTTTATAAAACGTATTCAACTCATAATGTGTGGGTTGATCTTGGATGTCCTGGATCAATATTTCCCTTTTTCGATCACGAATCCCGTGCCCGAGTATAAACGTATGTTTTCTAGCACGAATGTAAACACATGTACACACATACATACCACATAATCATACTCGCCATTGGTCACCGCCGAAGAACGACGAGCAAGATCGCCAGGAAAATGAGAAAGCTGTGGACGGCAGGGGTGGAAACCGTATGAGGGTTGCCAGAAGTGTTTAAACGCTGCCGATTATTCTCCATGCGGCTCGACAGCTTCCCTGGTAGGAGGGGGGATATCATCCCCTCTTTCCTGTGCTTAACGAGTCTCACCCTCTAAACGGCCAATCTGCGGTCACCGTGCACCACCTACCCCCTCAACCAGGTCCAACTGGTGACTCATGAATACTCATGCGAGGTGAATCGTCGCCGGACATACGAGGGGAGGACATGCGTTAATCGAATATCCCGACACGTAGAGCGAACGAACGACACTCGGCGGCACTTCATCGGAGCCTATTATCCACCAGTGGAGCGCGTATGTTCCCTGCCTGAAGAACACGTCCTCATAGAGCGTGCTGTTATTGTCAGCGTGCAGCAATGTGGTCCTCTGTGATTCAACTCACAGAATGTTTCGTTGCATGGTTAGATCGCTTTCACTTCTATTGTTGTGTTTTTCGAATCCGGTTGTTACTTTAACAGATACGGCAGTCTGAAAATCCTATTTTTGGCCATTTTGAGGCGCCCTAAAATGATGTTTCTAATAAACGAGCTGAATTGTTAAACCTATAGCGACATAGCTTCCACCGCGATTGGAAGTAGTGTATCTTCTTCTGTCGGGTGCATTCAACTGCTCCCGTCTTGATTTACTATATATATATATATATATATATATATATATATATATATATATGGATTTATTGACATGGGGAGCCCTGCATCATCTAGTTGGGACACATACGCTAGTTGCGCACGTTTGTGTAATACGAACTGACTTCTCTACCCCTATTAAAATTGTGCAGGGAGGGGTGAGCGCTGAGAATTGAGTTGGACCAAGGATCTCAAAGACATGTCAGCGCACTAATTTGAAGCATCTCTGCGCTGAAGCTAAGGGCAGCTTCAGTGCCAACTGATTGTAGTTCCCTACTGTTAAAGTGCGGCCGCGATGGACGATTAGGGGTACACGCCCTCTGACGTCACAAACCGCTGAGGGGAGCCAAGTTTGTTGCCATAGGGAGCTGTCTAGTTGTGCTGATCATTTTTCTGAATTTCCTTATTTTAGAGAAAACTAAAATGGTACAAGAATCCTCCCACAAAAAAAAGTCTGTAACACTGATCAATTTTTAATTTGATAATGAAGTGCTTGGTGTTAGAGCACATTTACGTGTTTATTGAAATTATTTACGTTATATGCAAGTGAATCGCCAACATGCTTCGACAAACCCGTCTTCGCCGTTCGAAGGTATTTAGATGTCTTAATAATATAAAACAAGTAGATCTATACAGAACTAATCAGCCTACTTTCCTGTAGTGTATATTTTGATAACAGAAATGTTTCCTCATGAGCTGAAGGGGGAGGAGTATCCTAGGGTTTTAGAACACACATAAAATAATGCCAACGAAAGCAATATGATGAAAAACTCAAAAATTAGAAAACATAATGCAACGTTAAAATTTTGT
>PNEQ01109234.1:0-17355 GCA_003012365.1 Medauroidea extradentata
GTTTAATAAGCTCACAGGTGGCTTGTTTTTTACCTTTTACTCAATTTACAAACATTACATACACACAAACAGATATTGTAAAACAAACACTGTTATATATTAAAACGACTGAGCACGGAGTGTTTTAAAAATATAACTGCTATGCACGTGGAACAACAAACGCGGCAGCAGTCAGAAGTAACGCAAACGCAGTACAAGTCACTCCCTTTTCTATGGTACAAGTAACGTCCTGACATCAAGTCGTTTCAAAAAAGAACTCTTGCGCATGCGCAGTACAACTAACGTCCTGACATCAAGTCGTTCCAAAAAAGAACTCTTACGCATGCGCAGTACAAGTAACGTCCTGACATCAAGTCGTTCCAAAAAATAACTCTTACGCATGCGCAGTACAAGTAACGTCCTGACAACAAGTCGTTCCAAAAAATAACTCTTACGCATGCGCAGTACAAGTAACGTCCTGACATCAAGTCGTTCCAAAAAATAACTCTTACGCATGCGCAGTAAGGATCTACGCGCGCTCGCATGTGTGTGTGTGAGAGAGAGAGAGAGAGAGATATGACTTGAAGACGGAGAAAGAGTTGCCGAAGTAGGAACTGTGCGCATGCGCGTGCTGGGTTAGAACAGTTTCACGTCCCACAAAAGTTATAACACGTCCTTTAAACGTTCCAAAAATAACAGTGTAAAATGCGAAACGTGTTACTCGAGTAACGTGTTACAAATTTATAACAGTTATTTTTAACGGTTACGTTAAATAACGCCCATCTTTACTCCACACGCGCGAGCTTGCTGAGTTGCATCTCTACTCGCGCGCCTCGCTAGCAACTTTTAACCACACGGAACCTGCCACATATTTTACGGTGGGATTATTAAAGGCTACGTAGCGATGAGCAACTGCTTTTAAAGCTTAATACTATTTTTAAATAAAACGTGATGGATTTAAATGAGGCAGACACAATTTTCTTATGATTTTTGACCAAAAATTATTTAATTAAAATTAATTTTGTTTTTTGAAATTCTGTCCGAGTTATCCGAAGTCCGGGACATCGAGGTCCGAGTTATCGAGGGTTCACTGTATATACCTATAAAAAAACTAGATGTTACTCGTATTGTAGTTTTATTTCACGAAAAGCAGATCATCCAATACTCGACTTACATGACGTAATCACTACTACCATAACAGAAGAATTCCAAGGTTCAGTTCTGCTAAATTACCATTACTTTGTCAAGGTTATGCTATTTCCATGTCCGTGCTGAAACCAGAATGTCTGCTCTTTAATACTGTAACGAGCTAAAGAAAAAAAAATACTTGGTTACATTGTTTATTCCCTCTTTTACCAACACCAAAGTACAGTTCTAGGAAAAAATCAAAACTGGCAGCATATAAAAATAAAGTCACAGGCTACTGCCTAACCAGCACGAGTACGCCATCTCGGCTTCTTCCGCCACCCCCACTTCTCCACAGCGCCCGCAACACGTCCGACCCGTTCTGCCATCTCTGCATGACTGATAAACCTTCGACCAAGGAGCGTATAAAGAACAGAGTTGGCACTCACAGGTTAAGCCTCGCGTATTATTTTCAGGGCCGTTTTGGCCTCACTAACGATTATATGTTGCCAACCACGCAGCTCGAAATCATATGAGGAATCACCTGATTAATTTATTATTTACTTTTTGAAGTGTTAGCATATAATGCCAAGAAAACACTATTTTATAGATTTTTCTGTGAGTATAATTGTTTATTTCCTTTATTTATGCCTATTTTAGTAAATTGAATTTTCAAAAGAATTTTGTTTTGTCCCTACAAATTACCGCCGTTAACAGCGTCATGTTGCAGTTTTAAAAATTTTATAATGCATGATTTACACACTTCTTGAGATATGTTCGTGTATGTAAAAGTATATTTACGAAATTTATTTGTACGCATCAAAAGTGGCATGAGTTTGTAAAAATAATTTTGCGGGAAATGTTTTGGTTAGGTATTCGCAACATGACACTCAACATTTTATTACACATATTATTCGTATTGTTAATCCAATGCTGCACACTTACAAAGCAATAAGAAACTACCTAAATATATAAAACACTAAAAACTCGCCTTCAAATAACATGTTTAAGTAATTATAAACTAGAAAACACAGCATTTCACACAACCTCAACCAACACGTGGTAACGGACAAATATAATAGAATCGAAACAACCAGGCTCACAAACCGCATGGAGCAAAATGTTTTATTGTATTATGTTACCTTATAATCCTTATAATTTAATCTTAAAAGTGTGGAACTAACACAATCGTGCATATGAATTGAGTAAATATTACAGAAAAAGTGATTTCAATCCATTTTGTTGTATTTTTCGCAGCCATACCAATGTTGGTAAGAAACAATCGTTAGTGCTTAATAAAGAGATCGTAGACCCTATCTAGTGTCAGACCCCTACCTTCGACAGACATGGTAACTAATAGCGCACCTCGGCGGAGTGATACAACAGACTCCAATTTTCCCAAAAACAGCAAAATTACACTTAAAACATATCACAAAGGATTCCAAAATTTGAATATATAGTTTTTACACTGAAATAAACTTATTAATCCACACAAATATAATAATTGGGGACAAAAGGTGCGCAACAGTGGAACTACTTTCGCAGCACAATACCCTAAGCAACCCCCTGTGATGGCTGACCTACGTCATGGAGAAAATTCCATAAAGCAAGCGATCAACCACAACGTCGGCGCCAGAAATCCTACAGCCTGGAGAAGCTTGTAACACAAGAAGTTACTCACTTCACCAGGGAAAATTTAATAATATGCTAAAATTGCCAAAACTCAAAAATTAGTTAACATACAAGAAAAAGATATATCAACAAAAATAATTAAAATTTTACTGTGGTCAATTTGAAACCAAACAAGCCAGGAAAATAAACAAACGACACTAAAATTCCTGAATATTTTTATATTAAAATTTTGAAAAGATGAATTTAAATTAACATGTCCCCAATTACTAAGTTATTGAATTCTGTTGTATCGTACCGGACACCTGACAAACTCACCCTGAAAATGTCATAGAGCCTGTTATGAAAGATTTACATATAAATTTAAATAAGAAAACAAAAATACTTTATAAATATTTAAACAAGATGGGGAAGTGGCTTAACACTTCACAATACAAATGCAATCATCAAAACATGGTGTTCGCAGAACTTGCTATCAGTTTAACATTTATGTCCATGTATACTGCTTCATATAAAAGATGTCGGACACAAGTTTTAAAACGTATACTGAAACAGTTTTTTCTCAAGTTTTATACTGTCTCCATACATAAATTGTAATTTTAAAAGTTCAATCAGGTGGAAAAATTAGTAAGTGGAAACATTGTACTTAATTCTACACAACATAACCTCAAAAAACAAACATGAACATAAGTAGACATCAAGGATTTTTATAAATACATTGTTTGTTTCACGATTATTTGATACCTCTAATAATCGAGGGTATCACGGACATGAGTTTAACATCCCTAATATGTATATATGTGTGCAATATTTACCAGCAAAGACTTTAGTAGTGAGTCACAAACAATACATTATGGTTGATGTTAACAAATACTTGAAGAGTAGGTTAGAATCAAGAAATTTTTTATTTGCATAGCAGAAAAAATATTTTTTTCTAATTTCTTACCAACAAGTAAATGAAGCATTCTTTTCTCTAGTTACATTCCACTAAGAAGAAAGTACAGTGGAATCCCTCTTTTTCACACTCAAAAGGCCTGTTAAAAACTGATGTAAAATGCAGGAAAGTGTAAAAGAGGAAAAGTTAAGCTGACAGGGACCAGAGTGAAGTGAAGATACTTGGGCAGCTCTTAATAGCTATAGTCTTAAAGAGCACATAAGGGTGAACAATTTGAAGATGGAGCAGCATCGGAATGCAATGCATGGTTGAGGGAATCTGGGAAAACCCCGAAAAAACCAGCCTACCAGCAACATTATTCGGCATGATTCCCACATGTGGAAATCCCCAGTGTGACTCGGCTGAAGGTTGACAGCAGGTCGCTGCGGTGGGAGGCAAGTGCTCTGGCCCTACCACAGGACCAGAGCAACACAGATGAAAAATAAGAGCAAGTGTAAAATCTGGGAACATAACAAAAGGAGTACTGTATTCAAAAATATTTATCAACACCAAGATTCCGGGGAGAAACCACTTGGCAAGCGTAAGGTGTTATAAAACTGAATTAGGTAAGCTGTATTTTACCATACAACGATGAAAACTTACCTTTAAACTCTCCAAACTCTCGTCCAGCAAGAAGGTGGTGTCGTTCATCAGCATGTTGACAAACTTGACAAACTGGTTGCCTGACCTAGACTCATTGACAATAGCCTGTCTGTGCACGGGGCTGGCCCACATACCCTTCAGGATTAGGCTGATGTGGTAGCGGATGGTGAACTTGTCATAAAACTCTGAACTGGAACCTGTTGTCTCTACATCTGCAGCAAGTAAACATCACGCTAGCTTTACTGCAGTGGTCCTGTTACACAGACTACGACAAACAAGGGGCTGTCATCTATACATGAATTATAGTGCTTCAATCTGATGTCAGTACAAACACATATTCGAGACACAAGTTTACACTTGATTACGTGCCGCACTGTAACTTGATACTTTCTGGAAGTCCTGCTACTAGCTTAGATCTGTTTTCAGATCAACAATGTATTCATCCGATAACTTCAACAATAACATTGCCATGTGAGAAACATCATGTTAACTAGCACACAGCAATGTTATCATAGAGTATCTGTAAAACAGGCACGGCAGTCACGAATAAAAATTCATTACAACGTAATTTCAAGTAACTCAATAGTCGGAATAAAAAAGCAGTTACTCTGGGGTAAACAATTCTAATAATGAAAATTAATAATAAAAATATCCAAGAATTATTTTCAAAAAGAAATAATCTGAAAATAGGACCAGACATGTACCGTATTTACTCGAGTCTAAGAAGCTATTGAGTCTAAGACGCACCCCACTTTTAGAGCTACAAATTTAAAAAAAAAAGTTTACATGCGAGTCTAAGACGCACTCCAGCCTTTCTTTTTAAAACAAGCCCAATCTTGCCGTCATGTCAACTGTCGCTTGTCGGCCTGCCAGCCCAAAGCAAAGCTACAGACAGACGTGTTGTTATAGAAGCGGTAGCAGGAGATAGATTTGTTTCCGCGTGCTAGTCGTGAACTGTGTTTACTGGTGGCACTAAGCTAAGTTCCAAGCCCATAAGTAGTAACAAAATTGGGCGCATGTGTCAGCATTGACTTTGAGCAAGGTCATTAGTTTGCGATTTTATTCCAACAGTGTGCCAACAGAAAAATTGTCTGACCTACATGAGTGCTACCAAATCTAGACAGTTCGTTGAAATGCAATGCTAAGGCTGGACATGCTCATTTTTACACACTGCCCACCATCAGTGATTTTTTTCTTCGTTTTCATTTTTCTTTCTTCCTCTTCAGCTGTACAAGCAGACTCGTTCCAAGACAAAAAAATAAGGTGGCTTATAAGTACTTGTTCCCACACTCTTCCTGACTGTGTGAACGATAACATGCACGACGACCAGTCCGCAAGGATTTATTGTTTCTCGCTCAAATTCATGGGACGTTTAGTGTGCTACAATATAATTTATAAGTAGTGTACACCAAATTAAATGTTGAAATTGCTATTAAACTAAAAGATAAAAACACATACGGCCGATTATGTGAACATGAAGAACAGCAAACGCACTGACACAGGAGATAGTAATGCCAATGCGTCCTCTCATTCGCCGTCCTTGCTGCGTAGGCCTGTCTCAAAAAGCTCCAGGCCCTGGCAGTAAAATATGAGCTGTAACAATTAGCAAGCTAAGCAGAGATAAGCACGGGTGCGTGTGTAAGGGAAAGAGACAGTGCTCTCAGATGCATTTCTTTCTGTATGCGTGGTGTGTCTCAGATACAGAACAGCCAGCTGCAATTGTTCTTTGTAAAGAAACAGCATATGTCCGCCATAATTCAGTCAGAACACGCAGTTCTTGTTCCAAATAGCCATGTCGTCGTCTGAGCTGTGTTATTGATAGCTCGGCATGTGAGGCATGTGGCTGGGCGCTTCGCTGCGGCGTTAAAACGGCCTAAGACTCAAATACAATTCGTTTTCGTTACAGTGAATTGAGACGGGGTTTTGTTCATGCTTATTTCTAGATAAATGACGCGATCCTCCACTTTGTAAGTACATGCTAGCAATTCATGGAACAAATGTTTTTTTTTTACTAATTTTTTTCTCTACATTGATTAAATGCTGGCGAATGTAAGACGCCACCGATTCTAAGACGCAGCCAACTTTTAGGTCTCGAAAAGGCTAAAAAAATGTGCATCTTAGAAGCGAGTAAATACGGTAGTTTGCATTACACAATATCTATAAGAGTTCAATATGAATTCATAATACAGTATTTACACACAGGCCCAGACACTATATTCAGCACATATTATTAAATATCAATATCATGTTCCTGAAGTATTATGAATGTTAACATATCAAAATTGGTCAGTTATAAAAATTAAAAAGGTATGTTAAAATGGTAGAAGGAATACAGGTATACAAGATTTGATCAGAAAGGTCCTGAAAATATTTTTCTGTCAATTTCACACGTATTTCAAGAAACATAAATTCAAAACTTGTACAACAAAAAGTTGGAATTAAATGTTTGATTAAGCAGACACTAGCGGCATGTACCAACGACAATATTGTTAATCAGCGCTCGGTTACTTTACTTTGTGCTGGTGCTAATTAAATTAAATTATACCGGTACATCCAGTAGGTATGACAACTGAAGACTTAACATTCATAAGGGGCTGGGTGCCAAAAGGTAAGTTTCTAAATAATGACGAAAACAGTATATTTAACAAACAAATGAACAAGGAATTATCCAAATGCGTTCACATATTTATTACAATAGGAAAGTAATAAATACGAGCAATCGAACAGTAACCAATACAAAACACTTATGAATATCAATAGTACAGTATATACTTTTTCAATGGACTAGAATGTGTTGATGTTACTCCATTCATCTGATTGTGCTGATGTATGGCACGCATGAATATCACTAGGAGATAGCACTTTAGGTATGTCTTCGACCTAATGTTTTGGCACCTTTCTATGTACCGAACTCATTTTTGTCGAAAATGGTATCTAGCCCCTTTTGAATGTTAAGTCCTCGATTAGGTCATTAACAAATATTTTGAAGTATATGATATACAATGAGGTCATTTTCATTTGATTTTATTTGACTAATGATGTATTCAAATAAGAAAATACAAGGAACTACATGCAATGATTTGCTACCAACCATACAAACAATAACAAGTATTGATAATGTTGACTTATAGTATACAGTAAAGGCTAGTGATTATTTTCAAAGGTTACATTTCTAGTGCTCAATTTATTCAAAATGACCTATAGTAAGGAGTACCTATTTTACTTAACTTGGGCACACAGGCCACACAAAAATTGCTAACTGGACACTTACTTAACAGCCATTGACTAATGCAAGCCATTAAATTGATTTCAATCTTGCAAAACCATATAACAGGGCCTCAGATTGAAGTGCATTAGTTCTGAAGAGTTAATTGGAATGAAGGCAAGTAACACAGGACCATTTTACCTCTCAGTGGTCCAAGAGGCTACAGTTTAATTGAAACACTTGCAAGTACTACTAGTGGCCAATCTAAGCACTGCGAGGTATACGTGACGTTCTCACCAGTGTAGAACTTCATTAGGCAGGAAGGCAAGTGCTGCTCAGAGATGGGGTGTGCCATGACGCGCGTGTGAAGTGCGTCCGTGCGAGCCTGCACACCGGGGTTGATCACAAACAGCACCTCAATGATCTTGGCCACGAGGTAGGGGTTCCTGATGAAGTGCGGCGAGCACACAGCTACTAGCAGCCATGTGATCAGGCTGTCTTCCATCTGATCCACCACCACTGATGGCATGAACCTACGCAACACCGCAAAATGCCTGGGTCTTGACCCTACACACTGCAACATGTACATATTGTACAGTGCTTCACTTTCATTACGGTCATTCCATGTCAAATCACCCAGGCCATGTCACTCATCGACACACATTCCAATGACATTTGGCTTCACTCGCCAAAAGCCATATAAATATTTTCTTCTGTGTTCCTTACAGCACGGCCATAGAAGAACAGGTCTGGACACTCGCCGGGATATTTGACCCCCTTGTTGTTTGGCTGTAGTTCACCAAGTTACCGAGAATATTGTGTTTTATTGGCGCTGATGTTAGGGCGGTCGGACTAAACTCCGCCCACTTCCTTTCCACAATGATAAACAATTTATCAAAACGTATTTTTTGTCAATTCATGAAATACTTTCTTCGCTCACAATTTTAAGAAAAGGCTCCAGCAATCTTTATTTACTTTATAAATTTAACAATAGAAAAAAGTGGACGGAGTTTGAGTCCGACCGCCCGAATTACAGCGCCAAAAAGTACGACATTCACGGTAACTTGACAAACTACAGCCAAACAACAAAGGGGTCAAGCAAAATACATTGTTAGATAGGCGAGTGTCCAAACCTGTTCTTCTACGACCGTGCTTACAGTTAGAATTTATGGTAACTCGGTTAAGTTAAATAAAGAACTCAATGTTTGCAAAACTGTATGCATCAACAAGGTGGTGGTGGCTAAGATTCAGCCACTCATCTATGAATTTTTGTCTCATTTGTGGACCAGAATAAATAATCAATATTCTCTGCCATTGAAACTGCACTATAACTTACATAAACACAGCAAAAACACTGAACAATACAAAAAGAAAAGCATTTTATTTTTCACAATTTGAAATAGAAGTGCAGTACTCATTTAACGATTGTGTCTATTAAACAGATTGTAATGAGGCTTAACCATAATGTAAAAGAAATATTGCACTGAATCCTTAAGCTTGGAATCACAGAGACCATGATGGCACTACATGACGCACCGTGTCCTGCAGACCAGCCGATCAGAATGTTTAACAAGTCAATGACGTCAAATTAATCTGGCGTGTGACTGACTATTAAGCCTCAGAGTTCGACGTGGTGTGCTGCCAGGCCACGATCATGAGTGTAACGTGGTTCATTCACACATGGACATTGCTTTATAGTGATACAATATATTTGCGTAGGAAGAGGAAAGGGAAGCTGTTCTTTCAACAAGCAGACAGGCTGTAAGCCAAGTACATACTGTACTCACATGATGATATGTCACCTGGGGCAGTATGGATTACACATCTTCGTAACACTGACTTTGGCAGATCAGAGAATCATTATTACAGACTCAGACGATTCATACCCAATCACTTATCACCAGTCAACCAATTTACAACACACAAAACTAGCATATTTTCAGTACAGTAATTTAGTTCTATTCCATAGTGTTTGTAAACATAACTTGACTGTGGGTACGTTATTTGATCGAAACATAAACAGTTATATAGAACACCACTGAAAATAAGTTACGACTAGAGACCTGAAGAAATAGCATTTGCGATAAAGCGAAAAATAACGTGAATTTCGGCCTTTTATTTTGAATAATGCGAATTTCAGTCTTTTGTGTTGAATAACCCAAATTTTATCATTTTATTTCGTGTCTCGTTATTTTTTCCCCATTTAAATCCAAATAAAGTTATTTTTAACAATTTCACCGGCCTTTATTTTTCACAATAAACCTCTTGCCAAGTCTGTATTCTAAAAATACCTAAATAAAAGTAAAACTATGCACGTAGTGAATTACGTTTGATTGGTGAGGTTAAATACTCTTAAACAATTTACTATACACACGCCATCTTCATTGAGGTAGCTTCGTAAAGAATATTCCAAATAATTCGTGGAGCTTATTTTGTGGTTACTTAAAGACGGTAGTGTGTTTCCTATTTTCACATCAACGAACATAACATACATGATTTAAGAAAACACGATGTTGACGAAACAATAAACGTATTATTCGGTTTCGGGTTGTGTTTACAGCAGAATGGCAAACATGAGTGAAAAAAATTGTGTTTTTACAACCACGAAAATACGTCGATGGCCATGAACACATTGCGTGAGCTTTCAATGGTTCTATTTTAATTATTAAAACGTAAATAATTAACGTAATTTCTTTGACAAGCTGTTGAGTAAAAAAATATATAAATAAATACGTATCAAACATTGATAATTTCCAGACTAATATTTGTATTTAAATATTTTGTTAGTTTTTAGTTGTACATATGGAAAGAATTTTCTTTTTATATGAAGCAGTAGTGGTAGCAATTGTTTTACAAATTATAAACAAGATCACGTTGAGTGTGTTAAAATAACCTAGAAATGAAGATTGAAATTATTATGTACCGGGACTAGGATTTCATTGTGTGTTATTTTTGCGCCCACGATGCCGAAACCGTCAGTGCATGTACGCAACAAGCAGCAGAGTTCAAAAGCGAAGGACCTTATGCCTCTGATTCTCAAACTCTTATGTGCCGTTTTTGTAACTGTGTGATTTCGTATGAAAATAAAGACGCTGTAATAAAACATACAAAAACACAAATATACATCAACCTTTCAAAAAAACATAACGATGCTGAAACAAAAGTATGATTCAAACGTCTGTACGATCCAGCCTGAATAGTGCAAAAAGGAGGAAATTGGCAGTTGACAATCTTACAGTTAAAACTACTGAAGCTTTCGCAAAAGCCAACATTCCTCTGGAAAAGCTAGATGACCCTAGTTTAAGAGAATGGATGAATGAGTTTATTGAAGGCAAGTTAAGTTTCAAATCAAAAGGTGTTTTGAAAAGGATTAAGAAAATTGGGTATTTAATTTGTATGTTCCTCATATATTGTTTTAGGGGCTGGAAACTTACCTTGCGTTAAATCTCTTAGGGAAAAATATGTTCTGTGATAGCACAAGCACACTTTGATGAAGTAAAACAATTAGTACCGCATAAATGTGTTGATATTCTGTATGACGAGACTACAGATTCCAAAGGAAGATGTGTGTTTGTGGTGTTTTTTAAGATTCATTTAAACAGTTCAACTGATACAGTGTTAAAGGTAGCTGCAGTAAACATTCTGGACAAAGCAGATGCTACAACATGTTCTCAGGCAATTAATGAGTGTGTTTTAAAAGGTAAAAACTGTACAAAAATAACACCTATTTTTCAGAAAAATAACATATTTTTTAAAAAAATAACACCTACTTTTTCAGGTCTCTAGTTATGATCATAGTAAATTATTAAACATATAAATGACGATTTCTTTAACAATAAACGCTTCTAAATAAATAAATAAATAAATAAATATATATATATATATGTATATAACAGACTTGCATTGCATTGTGTGGAACCTCGTTAATAAAAACCCTGTTAATACAAAGTTCTCATTAAAACAAAGTGAATTTTATTCCCCTCTTGGAATGGGAGAAGAAATGAATTAATTACTTTAATGTTGAATAAAAATTTTGTTTATACATTAAACCATGAAATATCAAGATCTCATGTAAAAGGAAGTCATTGTGGTGAAAATTACATTTGATTTGTGGGGCTAAACAGAGTGACCAAAATTTTAGAAACTTTTTAAGGTTTTAGTGAACACCTGTTGATACAAACCTCATTATTACAAACAGCCAAAATTTTGGTCCCTTCAGGTTTGTATTAAAGAGGTTTGACTGTAGTCACAATTCACAAACACACACTGAAAATGCAATGACAATAATTTAATGCGCCCCATAGTTTGTGTAAAGAACATGTTAAGTGTATGCAAATAGTACATCTCTGTGGACTCCCGTACTCAGACTATGTTGACTGTCATTGTGCCATAGAGTGGCAACAGTGTGGAGCGGCTGTATCTGGCAACAACGCGGGTGGCCTGGTGATTTGCATTGCATGTGCTGATGGCCGGTTGGCTACATCCATCATCTTGCTACACAGCGAATACCAAACCACTTACAACAGCAGCAACTCACATAGCCCAAGTACAGTGGAACCTCGTTAATACAAACCCTGTTAGTACAAATTTCTCATTAATACAAAGTGATTTTTATTCCTCTTGGAATGGGACAAAAAATGAAATAATTACTTTAATGTTTAATAAAAATTTTGTTTATGCATTAATCCACGCAATATTAAGTTCACAAGTAAAATGAAGTTATTGTGATGAAGAGACTATTATTGTGGAGATAACTAGAGTACCAAATTTTTAAAAACTTTTTAAGGTTTTAGTGACACCTGTTACTACAAACCTCATTATTACAAAGACCCAAAATTTTGGTCCCTTCAGGTTTGTATTAAAGAGGTTTAACTGTACCGAGTATAATTTTATTGTGTGCAGAATTCCTATCAAAGTTGAGTCTCGGTGCCAAAACCTAATTTGTAGAGCCAAGATTATATGGTTTTATGCGAAAACACGAATTTTACCCCGAAATTCACTACAAATTGCGAATTTTACATTAATTGCGAAATAACACCACCGTACCTCATAGATGCCAGTAAAATCACTGCCACTGTAGAATACTACTAATGTTTATTTGTGCATCTACAAAAATTATTAAAACAATCAGTACAGATGAACAATATTAATATAACATAAAATTATTTCCTTTAGTGAAATATATTTAATAAATTTAACTTGGTTACGGCTTGAAAACGGGCGCTACTCACTTGCGGGAATGAGGTGAGGTTAGGTGCGTTCTTAGGGACGTGCATAGAATAGGTAGTAAGAAGACTGCTTGGAAATTCCGGTACAGACACAAAAAAAAAAAACTCATCTTTCGTCAAAATGGTAATACGCGGTACAATATCCGCATAATAAAAGTAAAAAATTATTGCAACGTATTCATACATTACTTCTGGAATATTATATTTTAATATTCATGTTACGGCAAGTTAAATGTAACTTCTTAAAAATCGCATCGCAATAGTAAACCCTCGTTTTACCGGACTATATGTCCGGTAAATCACGAAGTACCAAAATAGGCACACAAAAATAGACAACAAGCCGATAGATTTATAGCAGTGTGATACGCGTAGTAACGCAACGTGTTTTTTATGGTCAAATCGGAGGAAGAGGGCGAGGAGGAAGGTTTGTGCTGACTGGTGGGAGTAGAAAGATAAGCATGTGCCTTTGTCAGCTCATTGAGATAACCAAGGGAGATGGGCGGGGGAAAAGTAGAAAGAGAGGGACAGGAGGCGGCTTGCTATCAGCTTGGCTTCATGTTACGTTGCGTGGTAACGTGTGACACGTGAACTTGAGCTACTGCTTTGTATTTCATAGTAAAGTGTTTATTTACTAAATACATAACAAATAAAAATTTTCCATCTAAACTACCGCTGTTTGCATCGCGACGCACTATCGTATACCGTGTCGGTGAGATAATAATCTAGCCGCCGTCCTTGATAATTTCTGAAGGGCTGAGCGTGAGAAAGGTATGTGTTGCGCTAGTTTGTCCGCGGCAGATTTTATCTCTTTCTACACATCGTACATTTACACCACACGAGCGTTGTTGAACACACGTTGCCTCGTCGTGTGAAGATGCGGTGGCAAGTTTCACGTGTTTCCTGGATCCAACAGTGCCAATTATTTTTTGTTCAACATCATATTTCAACACATAACTCTTTAACTAGTTTTTTGCTTTACAAATGTCAGACTCAGTTTGTTTCTTGATACTATAATCATCACACAACTTGCTACCGAAACACGGGCCTCTTAGCTTTTCTATTAGTTCAAATTTTTTTGCTTGATTTCAAAGTTACTCTATTTCTTTTCTGTCATGTTGCAGATGACATTTCATTTTTAAAAACGCATAATCTTTATCGTGCACGTACATCAACTGCCTACAATTAAAGTGGACACGACAGTCATTCTTGCCCGGACACGTCAAAACATCGATGAGCGACTAGCTATGCTTACCATCTTACGCTGCTATCTGTGCGCGCGCCAGATGTCACTTACCAAAGCACAATAACCAGGTAGGTCTTGCGCTGTTGATCTTACAGTTCCGTAAAAAATTCAGGTAGACAATCATTCTTGCCCGGACACGGCACATACCCCAATGCGCAATTAAAAATAGCTCTGTCTACCATCTTACACGGCTAACCATGCGCGTGCATGTTGTCACTCATCAAAGCTCAATAACCAGGTAGGTCTTGTGCTGCATATGACAAGTAGGCCTGACGGTGGAATAATTTTGTATCGCCAGATTCTGTCCGTTAAATACGAAGTCCGCTGAATGGAGGTCTGATAAAACAAAGGTTTACTGTATTTATGTAGGCCTATTTGGTTGGCACCAATGTTGAAAAGTACATTGCTTCGTTCATGTTTATGTTTACATTTTACTGTAGCAGGCCTGGCCAACGCATTGTTCTAATCAGTCGAAAAAGGGCTGTAAAAAGTCTAAAAACAAACCTACAGCGTCATCGCGTGTGGAGGAGTTCAAAAGAGAAGGTTTTTATGTTAATGACTGTAAAATTCTTTTCTGTAAATATTGTAACTGCTGCCTCGATCATGAACGAAAAGACACGTTGAAAAAACACATCATTAGCAACAAACATACGGCTGCCAAAAAATTAAGATCAAATCTGAAACTGCGACTTTCAATTCCAAAAACGGGGGCTGTTCTGAAGCGCGCAAAAGAACAAAAAGGAGATTTTGTGTTAGAAACAGTGAAAGCTTTCACTGCTACAGGTATAGCTGTTGAGAAACTTGATAACCTCAACCTGAAAGCATGGATGGAGAAACACGTCAGCGGTTCCGGAGATCTCCCAACGGCGGATTGGATGAGGAAAATTACTTTACTCTTTTGCGAGAAAAGAAAGAGGCCGAGATTAAACAAAAACTGAGTGGGAATGACATAGTCATACTTGCTGACGAAACTACAGACAAAAACAACAACTGTCTTTTCAACATCTTGTTTAAAGTTTTGAATCCAGGTGCTGAAGAGGAAGTTATTCTAGCGGCCTCCTGTGTGCTTGATCTGCGAATGCTGCATGTTGTTCTCGGGCTGTAATTGACGTATGCGCTAAATATAACGTCAAAGAAGAAAATATTATAGCCTATGTCACAGATGGTGCCAGATATATGACAAAATCTGCTGGCACACTTCAAGGTGTGTTTGGTGACCACTTGTATCACATAGTGTGTTGGGCACATAAAGTTAACCTTGTTGGACAGATTTGGCAAAGTAATCTAGATGACCTGAACCAATTTGTATGTAAGGTGAAGAACGCCTTTTTGAATACAAGGAAGAGGAGGCACGCATACCTGACGTTTCTTCGAAAGAAACATGAAGAAAACAAGGCACTTGTGACATTGTTCCCAATGCCAGTACTGACGAGATGGAACACCTGGTTTGAGGCAGTGTCGTATTTAGCACTGCACCTCCATGATGTGATTGAATTCTTCAATGAGTCAAGTGAAGAAAATGCAGGAAAGAGGAAATTCAATGCCTTGAAGCTACTTTGGTATCTGTGGCTGAGAACTGCGCCATGTTTGTAGACTTAATTAATTTTCTTGAAGGATCCAAGTATCCCAGTGCTCATCACCTCACAACTAGATTGAGCAAACTGCAAACCACTCTTGAGGTACTGGTGTGGGGAATTCTGCCAGAAGCAGCTGAAACTGTTTTGTCTAAAATGAAAACAGTGAAGTCTGCAGCGTTAAAAGAGCAATTTAAACAAACTGCAAAGCTCAGCCTTTTGAAACCGAACAGTTTGTTGAATAGTTACCCCTCTTGTCAGTTATTTCTTGGAATTGGTGCTTTGTTCAATCCTCAAAACACAGGAAGCATGCAAGTGGAGGACAAGGAACTGCACCGGCATTTTCAAAATGTACCATTTCTTCAGAAGTTGCAGAAGAACCTGCTGGCGACAGGTTTCATGACTCTCCAAAAACTAGTTTCCGAAGAACAGAAGAAACCAAATGTCAACCATGTAGGTGGACATACTGTGTCGAATGAAAGATGATTTCCCTGAGTTCACGTCTGCCGCACTGAAGCTTATTTGGATACCTCCAACCAACGTAGATTCAGAGATTGTTAGTGACCGGAGGAGAGCTTTGAAGCCAGAGAATGCTGAGCTGCTGACAATGGTGGCTTTTGACTAACTGTTTCAACTTCCTGTGTACATGTGACGTTTTTGTATTGAGCTGATTAGTGCATTCGTGGAAGTCTGCCTTCATAAAAACAAAAGACAGTGGCATCAACATGGCGTCGGGAGTAAGATGTATTTACTAAACCAGCAACAATTTTTGGTCCTCCGGCCCGGATTTTCGTGGAAGTAAGCTTTGACATGCGTGGCATGTAACGCCCTAAGTGGAGAGAACACTGACTGCGGTAAAATACGCCTTGTTACGGTTCGTAAACGTGTGTTCGGTTCCAAAAAGTCGTACGGGAATACACGCCCCAGTTTATGGGTATTGTCACTCGGGAAACGCGACCGTTGTATGTATTTCGCGCGTGTTACCACGGGAACTGGTGGAAACCCGAAATAGCAAATGTGTCGCAACTTGCTGAATACTTAGTAAAGTGTATCAAAGGGCCTCAAAACTGCGTCCCGGCCTGTAAACATACAAGATGGCTGCAGCTACGCTGGAATTGCAATATGTAATTTTCAACTTTCATTTGGCGCAAGCAGATGAAGCACGGGAATTATTTGAAGCCTCCAGTGAAGATAAATCAAAGTTAGAAGAATTTGAACTACGTTTTGAAGAGGTAATGGGTAAACGGAACGAAGTAATGGCCAACTTCTTTGCAATGTGCGCCAAGCCACCTGACGAGGGAACTGTTGACATCGAGGAAGTAAAACAACAGTTCGCGTCCTACGAAGTGGTGTTTCGCGAATTACGCAAGTTTTACAACAGAAATAAGGTGAAAAAGGCAGAGGAGGCTGCGAAAAACGGGAGTGAAAATGCATCAAGCAAATCGGTCATTAATCAACTTCCATTGTTGCCACCATTACCGTTGCCCACTTTTAGCGGGAATAGAGTGGACTGGACTGGGTTCGCCGAGTTATTTAATTCCATGGTTGGTGAGGCCCCGCAGTTAACCAACGTGCAGAAAATAAAATACACTATCTACTAGGGTGCCTTAAGGGTGAAGCTCGGGAGCTGGTAAGCAATATACCAGTCACAGACAGGAACTACAGTGTGATGTGGGGAATTTTGGACAGTAAATTTAAGAACCTGCGAATCACTGCCACAGTTCATGTGCAAAGGATTTTGCATCTACCAGCTGTGGACAGTCGTAAAGAAGGGGCACTTACAAAGTT
The DNA here is from genome assembly GCA_003012365.1 of Medauroidea extradentata. Classification (NCBI taxonomy): domain Eukaryota; kingdom Metazoa; phylum Arthropoda; class Insecta; order Phasmatodea; family Phasmatidae; genus Medauroidea; species Medauroidea extradentata. The sequence continues at coordinate 17,309 of PNEQ01109234.1, forward strand.
CATAGCAGGGGTGCAAGAAAACTTGAATGCTTTGAAAGCATACAAAT
>PNEQ01109235.1:0-17355 GCA_003012365.1 Medauroidea extradentata
GGTTGGGTTAGTTTGGGTACATTAGGTTGGGCTGGGTTATGTTAGGTTGGGTTATTTTAGGTTGGGTTATTTTAGGTTGGGTTAGGTTTTGTTGGATTAGGTTAGGTTGGATAGTATTAGGTTTTGTTAGTTTTTGTTAGGTTGGGTGCAAACTAGTAATTGTTAGTGAAAGTGCAACTTAGTGCAAGAAAGTGCAACTTAGTGCCAGAAAGTGCAACTTAGTGCCAGAAAGTACCACTTATTGTACGAAAGTGTAACTTAGTGCAGGCAGGTGTAACTTAGTTCTATAAAGTGTAGTTTAGTGCACAATATGACCCTTTGTACACTATGTGCAACTTAGTGCAAGCAAGGGTAGGTGAAGTTAGTATGTGTTTAGATTGGGTTAGGTTGAGTTAGGTTAGGTTGAGTAAGGTACTTTTTTTATAAGGTTGGGTTAGGTTAGGTTGGGTTATGTTAGTTTGGATTTGGTTTGGTTAGGTTAGCTTGAGTTAGTTTAGCTTGAGTTAGGTTAGCTTGAGTTAGGTTAGCTTGGGTTAGGTTAGCTTGGATTTGGTTAGGTTTGGTTGGGTTAGGTTGGTTTGAGTTATGTTATGTTTTGTTAGGTTGGTTTTGGTTTGATTTGTTTGGGTTGTTATGTAAGGTTAGGTTGGGGGAGGTTGTGAGGTTAGGTTATGTTGTGTTATGTTGGGAAAAAGCTAAAGATACTTCATGCAAACTAGAAGACAAAATGGAGAGCAGTTAATGAAAGTGCAAGACCTGCCACTGCAATAGGTGCTTTGTGTGAGTCACATCCTGATGTTTTAAAATACTGGCTGTGATTCCAGTTTCTACTGAAACAGCAGAACGAAGTTTTTCTACTCTAAGGAGACTAAAAACTTATTTAAGGAGCACTGTTTCAGAATAGCGTCTTGAAGGACTTGCTCTGCTTTCCATGCATAGAGATATTCACATTTCTGACGAGGCTGTGATCAGTAAGTTTGTGAACTGTGGTAAAGCAAGAAAACTTAATTTTGTTCTTTGATGTGTGATATTCTGTTTTCTTTGGTTTAGATGTATATTGGAATAGTGGAATTTTTTTTAATTCGTATACTCTACAGTAGTTATTTGATGTTAAAAATTTCTTTATTTTTCTACAATTTACCTTTTTAACAGTTAAATTATTTTCGTCATGTGGCTAAGGAATGCCATATATGTTTGGATTTGAATGGACATTTAATTGCCTTGAAACATAGTATAGTGTATAATGTATAGTAGTATAGTGAAATGATTGTACTATGTTATCTGATTAGTATAATATAATGTTTTGGTGAAAAGCTAAACTAATGTCCAATTTACTGAGTTAAATTGTAACAATTTAAATTTCACTGTAACACAATATATGTGATTATGGTGCTAATCTACTGCAAATGTGTGTACAGTATATATATATATATATATATGGGTGAGTTTCCGTTAATAGTTTATACACTTCTTTATTTTACTATCCTTTCTCTGTACCCTGTGAACGATGTACTGCTAGTGACAATACTAGTGCTCATCAGCTCTCCCTCCCCCCACCCGAAAAAAATTTCTGGATACGCCCCTGATGCGAATAGACACCCTTTATCTGTCTTCACCAAACGACCTCGAATCTAGTGTACTGAATGACACAGTTAATTTGCAGGTGCAATGTAACCCCCAAATTTACAGTACCAAAAACTTCTTCACACATTTCAAGGTCATCTTGTACACAGCTTGAAATTATTTACTCGTATTTTTGTAATTTTCGCACGCGCAGCTGTACACCATGATAAATGGACTGTTATGGTTCGAAAAGAAAGTTATGCTTTGTCTGAGTGTATAAACACCAACTGGCACACGAAATGTAACACGATGTGAAAAGGTTTCCTTTTTTGTAGGAGCGTCCGAAAGTCGCTTTATTTTTCTGGTATTAGACTAGAATCCAAAAGTGTGTGCGGTCTTGTTCTACGTCTCCTGTTGGGCCACAGTTTCGCGGTGTGTCGCGGAGACTGCTTCTATTCAATGATTGAAAGTTCCATTGTATATAAATAGAGGCCGGAAAAATAACAGGTTCATTGACCTGTAGGTTAGCTTACAAGAATATTTGTGGAATCGTGCAGACAGCAGCTGTTTATTAGATGCTCGCTGACACTGTGAAATGCGCCTGTATTCCATTATAGTTTTATTATTGGCTCAGCTACTTACAGGAAGTGTCGAGTAAGTCAACGACCAATTGTGAACGTGATTCAGACCTATAGTTGCTGGGATTCTAGCTTGCGCCTAACAGAAAACGCGAATTTTTCAGGTCTCTACCAATTCTACGAGGGTTACTATTTTTTCAACCTCCGATCGGCTGTAATAAAAAAACGGGAATGAATTAGAAATTATTTAAATGTCAAAAGAATCGTACGTCTTTACACTACTTTTCCACATAATCACCGTGCGGATTGAGGCATTTGTCATACCGATGCACCAGCTTGCAACAAGAGGTTTCAGAGGACAAGGGTGAATAGGCAGGATGCTTTATTCTTTACAGAGGATATCCCAAACTATTTGCGCAATATGGCAGCAAATACCATAAACATATTTACCGCATTTGTTTGCAGATAAACACTGATTATGGCTAAGTCTTAGCGTGATTGTAGTTTGGCCTCAGTTAGACTTTTTGATGCACGATTCGTTTTGAATATATCTTCAGTGTTGTTAGTTACTTCAGAACTAAAAAAAATATATGTATATATTATATATATATGTAAATAAAAGCTATTTACAATACAGAGAAAACAATTTTTCAAAAAAATCTAATATGTAGGTTCAGGGAACATTATGATGTTGACATTACTCTGAGCAAAAAAAATAATTGGTTGACAGAAAACAAAGCAGATAACGAAATAAATTTATGTAATACTTCCTTTGCTCACAGTCCTAAAGCACGGCTCCAGCAATCCTTTTTTACTTTATAATGTAAACACTAAAAAAAAGTGGGCGGAGTTTGAGCCCGACTGCCCTAACTGCAGCGCCAAAGATGCAGAACATTCTCGGTAACTTGGTGAACTGCAGCCAAAAAACAAGGGGTCAAGTTTCTTCTACGACCGTGGACTACAGAAACCTGCATGTCCTTAAAAGGTGATTATTAGAAGCATTAACAATTCGTGTTGTTATTTGGTGGTAAGATAGACTTAAAGCTCAGTATATAGCCAAGTACAGTCTGTGAGTGCATTGGCCTCAAGTATTTATGTGTTGACAATTACGCGTGTAAACAGTTTACAGGATATTGGTTACTCTTCATTTGGCCTAACAACTGACTAGAAGTGACCTCTGAGGCAGGTCACGACATTGCCGGCCAATGAGACATCGGGCAAACTTCTAACAGCTTGCAATCTAGTTTGTTGTTAGAAAGAAACGCGAATTTTGTACGTTCCTAGTGATTTTTTACCGTGAGGTACCAATAAAATTCGCCAATTTTTTTAGTGTAAGAAAACATTTGGAATGGCCACAGGTTTCACAGAAGTTGACGAACTAAGAATTCTAGACATACTGAAAAGGCAGTAGTTGAATTGTTGAGGTTTTTGTAGCCTTACTAATAATGTTAAACGTCTGAAACGTTATCAACTGCATGCAGCGCAAAAAAAAAAAAAAGTCTAGTATTTCAATTTAAACTACGATACACTATTATGGTAGTGTTACAAAACAATACAAGTTGTTGCTAGTGACGTGAAAAATTCGTGTTTTATTTTTGGGCACAAAATAGAATTCAAATAACTGTAGCATCGTGACAAACAATTGATCTTGGAATTATTTTCAAGGACAGGAAGTTTTCGCGAAAATTTTTTTGTACCACTTTATTTCAATACCTTATTTGCAAATCTGCAGTTCTGCTTCATGGTTATTGGCAGAGTATCTATTTAAAGAGCCGTATCTTATTTGACTGAGCCAATTACAATAACGTTCCTGCAACACCACACGTCTATGATTTGCCGGTAGAATCCCAAGACTCGTGCGAGTTAAAATATCCAATTACTGACCATGAAGCAGAACTGCAGATGTGAACGTAAGCTACTGAAATCAACTGGGGGGAATTATTTTTTGGCAAAAGTTAATGGCGCTAAGGATAGCCTAACAGGTCAATGAATGCGCAATTTTTTTCCTGAGGATGTCTTCGCGCCTCTCCATATAGAGGAGAGCGTTAGGGCTCTATAAAGACTAGGTATAATCGTCCGCCATTTTGGATCTTATGCAGCTACCGCTAGCGAAGTCATGCTCGCGCGCCCGAAAAATCACAGAAACCTAACTCATCACCAATCGAAAACTATTCGGTCAATCGACTTAAAAAAAATTACAGAGTATAATTGAACTATCTTGTCAATGACGCTATTCATTAATTTTCTTTATGACAGTTATTTACTATGTAAAAAAAAGTTTAACAATGGCGTGAAAATTTTTGACCGGGAAATGCAGGGTAAAATATAGTAAGCGAGAAACTTTTTTGTTTTACGAGATAGATGGGGGGTGTCAGTGGACGAAACTAAAAGGATAGTATAAAAGTAACATTTATGCCCCTCTTGACGAGTTCCGCGAATCGCTGTTGTTTTGGCGGCAGGTTGAAGACAGAATATCTCTGGCGCGCGGCGCCGCGCCGTCTACCTCAACGACCTGACTACAAATTATTCCTTGGTTTGTCCTCATAGTATTTAAGACATTAATTTTATCTCTACATTTTGTATTTATTATAACGTATTCAACTTTCAATAACTGACTATAGGGTTATGTACAAAAGTATACATAATCGAACATTAAAAAATTTACAAAATCAAATATTGCATAGAAAATTAATGCAACATCCTTAATTTCACTATAGATAGATTTTGAAATCTACAATTTTTTAAAATTAATTTAAGAATTTTGACTCTCCCACAAAATAGGTGTAGGCCTACATACAACTGGAAAAATATTTTTTTTAATTTTCTAAAAGGCACATTTTAAACAATTGATAATAAATTCATTAAAGCTAATTCATCTTATGTCTATATTACGGTTTTTAAAGGTATCATAACTAATTGAAACGCAAATATAATATTTTTAACTTTGTACTATTTGTTATGTAAGTATTCATACTAATATTATCGAGGCTGCAGTAGTAATAGAGGCAGTATCACATTTAAAAGTACAGCTTTCATTCAATTGATTTAACATTCTAAAAATTTTCAGTTGGTTACAAATAAAAGAATGTACATTTTTAAAGAAAGTAATTCAAGAAAATTCGCCTCATTACAAATTATTGGTATGTAATAGCAAATACGTTTGTATTTTGCGTTACTAATGCAAAATTCATTATTACTAATCGGACAGATCGATGCATCTCTACTCTGTTGCTAAAACGTTAGTTTGAAGATTTATACGTAGTGTGTCCTGAAGCAGTAAACGCAAATAGTTGCTGCAAATGAATTTGTTTTTAAACTGAAGTATTGAGGTTTCAAGTAGTTTGTTTACTGATATGAATTTCAGATTTGTATTAAGTCAATCTACACTAAAATTACAACACACTGCCTATCATGTAACGGTGTGAATAAATTATTATTTGTACTGTAGCTGCCCTTCACTCACTCTGTGCAGACAGTAGCCACGCTGATTTATAGCGTCAGGATAATAAATACAAATCTTTCGTAACTCACTTGTGCAAGTGCTAATTTTTCTTACGATACGACTAAACATGTTAGTTATAGTATTACTAAATATCTGAAACGTAGCATTCTTACTTTTATGCCCATTAAGCCAAGCTAACAAACATTTCCGTAAATTTGTGGAAAACAGTATGGAGAAGTGCCACTAATTTACTGTAGCGTACCTTGTAAATATAACACACGGCACACGGCATCTTACATATATACTTAAATACTCTCTGTAAATATGTTGGATATAACTTTGTGTGTAGAAGTTCTTTCCTTTTTACTGTATGTCTGTAAATAACGCAGATATTGCCCAATACAGTTAATGTGGGAATAGTAATTTCTATTATATCTACATTATCACTATGAATATTCATAATGTAGGAATTGCCGTTATCAACTAAATACTTGTAAGAAAAAAGGTTACATACAAAAGCCTATTAAGATTTACAGTGAACCTTGATAATAATTCAAACCACGTAAATATAAAAATCGCATTAACACTAAGTCATTTTCGTTCCGCTAAGAATGAGATGAAAAATGTAACACTAACTTAAACGCCCTATAAAAAATTCCTTTGTACACCACACAACGCCAGAACCACGACATCCCTGCAGAGGTTCCTCATTCATTGCGATAATTCTGCAAAACGTATCTTCTCCCAGAAATTTGTGGCATGTGTTTTACTATGAACTGGCGCTTCAGAGGCAATAATTAAAAATAAAAGTTAACGTTCGTAAAGATCTTTATATAAAAATAATGTAACAAGTTCGTAACAATAAGTAGGAAAAGGAATATTTAGCGAGTTCAACGACATGCGTGTAGGAATCCATTTTCCTGTTTATACACAAGCCCCGACCATTTATCCACGAGCTGCTACTCACTGTAGCAACACACAATGAACTAATAGACGGGACTTGAGTATGCATAGGACAGTGGATTATAACACGTCGTTCACTGAACTCGCGAATTATTCCTTTCCCTAACAATAAGTGACCAAAATATGTGTTTTAGAATAAGGGTATGTCTATATGAAACAATATTGTTCGAAACACATTAATTTCTTGACTACATAAAACATATACTTTGTACTTATATAACGGTACACAGATAAGTGTAGTTTATTATACGATTGCTGTTTATTGTCTTAAAAATTCATGTGACAGTTGCGGCAGATCACAGGTAGTTCTTTAAGGGACGAACTTGGTAATGTAAAGGATGGGAGATCTAATCTAGGTGTCGGTTCAATTGTTTTGTTGTATATTCATTTGGGATATAATTGAGGTTCTATGCTGTAGTGGACTTAAACAAAATGCAATATGCATCGCACCGCTTCTGCGAAAAAAAGAAAACTACGTCTTAGTTCCAGTTTGCATGAACAATATTCTTTAAGTGATGAGACTGTGTTAAACTGTGAACAAAATAACTGCATGTTGTAAAAATTGTACATATTTAAAAAAATTAAATTAATTTTAGTCTCTCTTCCACTGTAAAAAAGTGATTAGGTTTGATGCTCTATTTTAGGTTATTCATTTATAAATATAATAAAATGAATACAAAAATTTCTACATGATATCAGTGAAGAATAAAAAATTCTGTAAACCATAATTTCAAATGTATTCAATATTTATTTTTGTGATATTACAAAATAATGTGTAATTTTTGCTTACATTGCGGGTGACCAAATTAAACTATAAATAAAAGTAAAATATTTGGTACACAACATTAATTAGATAGAAGTATGTAAATGAATAACTGTTTTTAAAATGTAATTTGACGAATTAGTGTTTGTGAACTAAACTACTGTAAAAATACATATGTACATTTGTTGGATTCAATCTTTTTTCTGGTGTCTTGCGGTTTATTATAGTTCGTTGGCTACTTAGCCTATTTTTAACATTTACATCTTACGTTACAAAAAGTTCATCTCAAACTGCTAAACAACATTTTATGTTTAAAGAAACAATTAAAAAATATAAAAGTATGTCATTAATTAGGCTTATCTTTAAATTCAAACCTTCATACGTCTAGAGCCAAATAAAAGCATTAGTTTGTAAATCATGTCACTGTATTCATTGTTATCCTGCCAATTGAACAAATATGTTATGTGAAAATATAAAGTATAAACCTTTACGAATAGTTTTGTACTTCTGTGGCATGTTGTTTTAGATCTGAAAAATAGAAACGGAAATTTTTGGAAATGCAACTATAACTGAATTATATCAAAAATCTTATTTTCAGTTACATATGTGTTGCGATTGAATCTACAATATTATTTAGTTTATATATTTTATATACATATGTAAAGTTTTAAATGGAACTACCCCAAATCCTGTAAACTATTAGGCTTATAGACAAGAAGAGCGCTTGTGAAAATAGTATTTTATGTTCTACGTTATATAATTAAGTATATAGTAAAAAGTAACATTACAAACTAGATACTTAGTAATAAATACATATATATATATATATATATATATATATATAAAACTAACATTTACACAGTAAATCTTATGTAGATAAACTAAGAGTGAAGTAGTGTTCGCGTCACTGAGCGAGACCATGCCTAGCGCACGAAATATTCTGTCTTCTACCTGCCACCAAAACAACAGTGATTCGCGGAAATCGTCAAGAGGGGCATAGAAATTTAATTTATACTATCCTTTTTGTTTTCTTCGCTGATACCCCCTGTCTATCTCGTATAACAAAAAAGTTTCTCGCTTACCATAATTTACTCTGCATTTTCCTGTCAAATGTCAGCATGGCATTGTTAAATTTTTTTTTAAATAATATGATAGTTGCAGAAAATTAAGTTCATGGACATTATCATTGGCAGCATAGTTCATAAATGCAATACAAAAATTTTGAACACATTTGGCTGAATAGTTTCAGATTTATAAAGAGTTTAGTTAGACAGGTTTTTGTGGCGCGCGCGCATGGATTAGCTTGCGCCAGCTCCGAAAGACCCAAAATGGCGGACGATTATACCCACTCTTTATAGTGCCTTAACGCTCTCTAAGGCACTATAAAGAGTGGGTATAATCGTCCGCCATTTTGGGTCTTTCGGAGCTAGCGCAAGCCGATGCATGCTCGCGCGTCCTAAAAACCTGACAAACTAAACTCATCATAAATCTGAAACTATTCAGCCAAATGTGTTCAAAATTTTTGTATTGCATTTATGAACTATGCTGCCAATGATAATGTCCATGAACTTAATTTTCTGCAACTATCATATTATTTAAAAAAAATTTAACAATGCCATGCTGACATTTGACAGGAAAATGCAGAGTAAATTATGGTAAGCGAGAAACTTTTTTGTTATACGAGATAGACAGGGGGTATCAGCGAAGAAAACAAAAAGGATAGTATAAATTAAATTTCTATGCCCCTCTTGACGATTTCCGCGAATCACTGTTGTTTTGGTGGCAGGTAGAAGACAGAATATTTCGTGCGCTAGGCATGGTCTCGCTCAGTGACGCGAACACTACTTCACTCTTAGTTTATCTACATAAGATTTACTGTGTAAATGTTAGTTTTATATATATATATATATATATATATATATATGTATTTATTACTAAGTATCTAGTTTGTAATGTTACTTTTTACTATATACTTAATTATATAACGTAGAACATAAAATACTATTTTCACAAGCGCTCTTCTTGTCTATAAGCCTAATAGTTTACAGGATTTGGGGTAGTTCCATTTAAAACTTTACATATGTATATAAAATATATAAACTAAATAATATTGTAGATTCAATCGCAACACATATGTAACTGAAAATAAGATTTTTGATATAATTCAGTTATAGTTGCATTTCCAAAAATTTCCGTTTCTATTTTTCAGATCTAAAACAACATGCCACAGAAGTACAAAACTATTCGTAAAGGTTTATACTTTATATTTTCACATAACATATTTGTTCAATTGGCAGGATAACAATGAATACAGTGACATGATTTACAAACTAATGCTTTTATTTGGCTCTAGACGTATGAAGGTTTGAATTTAAAGATAAGCCTAATTAATGACATACTTTTATATTTTTTAATTGTTTCTTTAAACATAAAATGTTGTTTAGCAGTTTGAGATGAACTTTTTGTAACGTAAGATGTAAATGTTAAAAATAGGCTAAGTAGCCAACGAACTATAATAAACCGCAAGACACCAGAAAAAAGATTGAATCCAACAAATGTACATATGTATTTTTACAGTAGTTTAGTTCACAAACACTAATTCGTCAAATTACATTTTAAAAACAGTTATTCATTTACATACTTCTATCTAATTAATGTTGTGTACCAAATATTTTACTTTTATTTATAGTTTAATTTGGTCACCCGCAATGTAAGCAAAAATTACACATTATTTTGTAATATCACAAAAATAAATATTGAATACATTTGAAATTATGGTTTACAGAATTTTTTATTCTTCACTGATATCATGTAGAAATTTTTGTATTCATTTTATTATATTTATAAATGAATAACCTAAAATAGAGCATCAAACCTAATCACTTTTTTACAGTGGAAGAGAGACTAAAATTAATTTAATTTTTTTAAATATGTACAATTTTTACAACATGCAGTTATTTTGTTCACAGTTTAACACAGTCTCATCACTTAAAGAATATTGTTCATGCAAACTGGAACTAAGACGTAGTTTTCTTTTTTTCGCAGAAGCGGTGCGATGCATATTGCATTTTGTTTAAGTCCACTACAGCATAGAACCTCAATTATATCCCAAATGAATATACAACAAAACAATTGAACCGACACCTAGATTAGATCTCCCATCCTTTACATTACCAAGTTCGTCCCTTAAAGAACTACCTGTGATCTGCCGCAACTGTCACATGAATTTTTAAGACAATAAACAGCAATCGTATAATAAACTACACTTATCTGTGTACCGTTATATAAGTACAAAGTATATGTTTTATGTAGTCAAGAAATTAATGTGTTTCGAACAATATTGTTTCATATAGACATACCCTTATTCTAAAACACATATTTTGGTCACTTATTGTTAGGGAAAGGAATAATTCGCGAGTTCAGTGAACGACGTGTTATAATCCACTGTCCTATGCATACTCAAGTCCCGTCTATTAGTTCATTGTGTGTTGCTACAGTGAGTAGCAGCTCGTGGATAAATGGTCGGGGCTTGTGTATAAACAGGAAAATGGATTCCTACACGCATGTCGTTGAACTCGCTAAATATTCCTTTTCCTACTTATTGTTACGAACTTGTTACATTATTTTTATATAAAGATCTTTACGAACGTTAACTTTTATTTTTAATTATTGCCTCTGAAGCGCCAGTTCATAGTAAAACACATGCCACAAATTTCTGGGAGAAGATACGTTTTGCAGAATTATCGCAATGAATGAGGAACCTCTGCAGGGATGTCGTGGTTCTGGCGTTGTGTGGTGTACAAAGGAATTTTTTATAGGGCGTTTAAGTTAGTGTTACATTTTTCATCTCATTCTTAGCGGAACGAAAATGACTTAGTGTTAATGCGATTTTTATATTTACGTGGTTTGAATTATTATCAAGGTTCACTGTAAATCTTAATAGGCTTTTGTATGTAACCTTTTTTCTTACAAGTATTTAGTTGATAACGGCAATTCCTACATTATGAATATTCATAGTGATAATGTAGATATAATAGAAATTACTATTCCCACATTAACTGTATTGGGCAATATCTGCGTTATTTACAGACATACAGTAAAAAGGAAAGAACTTCTACACACAAAGTTATATCCAACATATTTACAGAGAGTATTTAAGTATATATGTAAGATGCCGTGTGCCGTGTGTTATATTTACAAGGTACGCTACAGTAAATTAGTGGCACTTCTCCATACTGTTTTCCACAAATTTACGGAAATGTTTGTTAGCTTGGCTTAATGGGCATAAAAGTAAGAATGCTACGTTTCAGATATTTAGTAATACTATAACTAACATGTTTAGTCGTATCGTAAGAAAAATTAGCACTTGCACAAGTGAGTTACGAAAGATTTGTATTTATTATCCTGACGCTATAAATCAGCGTGGCTACTGTCTGCACAGAGTGAGTGAAGGGCAGCTACAGTACAAATAATAATTTATTCACACCGTTACATGATAGGCAGTGTGTTGTAATTTTAGTGTAGATTGACTTAATACAAATCTGAAATTCATATCAGTAAACAAACTACTTGAAACCTCAATACTTCAGTTTAAAAACAAATTCATTTGCAGCAACTATTTGCGTTTACTGCTTCAGGACACACTACGTATAAATCTTCAAACTAACGTTTTAGCAACAGAGTAGAGATGCATCGATCTGTCCGATTAGTAATAATGAATTTTGCATTAGTAACGCAAAATACAAACGTATTTGCTATTACATACCAATAATTTGTAATGAGGCGAATTTTCTTGAATTACTTTCTTTAAAAATGTACATTCTTTTATTTGTAACCAACTGAAAATTTTTAGAATGTTAAATCAATTGAATGAAAGCTGTACTTTTAAATGTGATACTGCCTCTATTACTACTGCAGCCTCGATAATATTAGTATGAATACTTACATAACAAATAGTACAAAGTTAAAAATATTATATTTGCGTTTCAATTAGTTATGATACCTTTAAAAACCGTAATATAGACATAAGATGAATTAGCTTTAATGAATTTATTATCAATTGTTTAAAATGTGCCTTTTAGAAAATTAAAAAAAATATTTTTCCAGTTGTATGTAGGCCTACACCTATTTTGTGGGAGAGTCAAAATTCTTAAATTAATTTTAAAAAATTGTAGATTTCAAAATCTATCTATAGTGAAATTAAGGATGTTGCATTAATTTTCTATGCAATATTTGATTTTGTAAATTTTTTAATGTTCGATTATGTATACTTTTGTACATAACCCTATAGTCAGTTATTGAAAGTTGAATACGTTATAATAAATACAAAATGTAGAGATAAAATTAATGTCTTAAATACTATGAGGACAAACCAAGGAATAATTTGTAGTCAGGTCGTTGAGGTAGACGGCGCGGCGCCGCGCGCCAGAGATATTCTGTCTTCAACCTGCCGCCAAAACAACAGCGATTCGCGGAACTCGTCAAGAGGGGCATAAATGTTACTTTTATACTATCCTTTTAGTTTCGTCCACTGACACCCCCCATCTATCTCGTAAAACAAAAAAGTTTCTCGCTTACTATATTTTACCCTGCATTTCCCGGTCAAAAATTTTCACGCCATTGTTAAACTTTTTTTTACATAGTAAATAACTGTCATAAAGAAAATTAATGAATAGCGTCATTGACAAGATAGTTCAATTATACTCTGTAATTTTTTTTAAGTCGATTGACCGAATAGTTTTCGATTGGTGATGAGTTAGGTTTCTGTGATTTTTCGGGCGCGCGAGCATGACTTCGCTAGCGGTAGCTGCATAAGATCCAAAATGGCGGACGATTATACCTAGTCTTTATAGAGCCCTAACGCTCTCCTCTATATGGAGAGGCGCGAAGACATCCTCAGGAAAAAAATTGCGCATTCATTGACCTGTTAGGCTATCCTTAGCGCCATTAACTTTTGCCAAAAAATAATTCCCCCCAGTTGATTTCAGTAGCTTACGTTCACATCTGCAGTTCTGCTTCATGGTCAGTAATTGGATATTTTAACTCGCACGAGTCTTGGGATTCTACCGGCAAATCATAGACGTGTGGTGTTGCAGGAACGTTATTGTAATTGGCTCAGTCAAATAAGATACGGCTCTTTAAATAGATACTCTGCCAATAACCATGAAGCAGAACTGCAGATTTGCAAATAAGGTATTGAAATAAAGTGGTACAAAAAAATTTTCGCGAAAACTTCCTGTCCTTGAAAATAATTCCAAGATCAATTGTTTGTCACGATGCTACAGTTATTTGAATTCTATTTTGTGCCCAAAAATAAAACACGAATTTTTCACGTCACTAGCAACAACTTGTATTGTTTTGTAACACTACCATAATAGTGTATCGTAGTTTAAATTGAAATACTAGACTTTTTTTTTTTTTTGCGCTGCATGCAGTTGATAACGTTTCAGACGTTTAACATTATTAGTAAGGCTACAAAAACCTCAACAATTCAACTACTGCCTTTTCAGTATGTCTAGAATTCTTAGTTCGTCAACTTCTGTGAAACCTGTGGCCATTCCAAATGTTTTCTTACACTAAAAAAATTGGCGAATTTTATTGGTACCTCACGGTAAAAAATCACTAGGAACGTACAAAATTCGCGTTTCTTTCTAACAACAAACTAGATTGCAAGCTGTTAGAAGTTTGCCCGATGTCTCATTGGCCGGCAATGTCGTGACCTGCCTCAGAGGTCACTTCTAGTCAGTTGTTAGGCCAAATGAAGAGTAACCAATATCCTGTAAACTGTTTACACGCGTAATTGTCAACACATAAATACTTGAGGCCAATGCACTCACAGACTGTACTTGGCTATATACTGAGCTTTAAGTCTATCTTACCACCAAATAACAACACGAATTGTTAATGCTTCTAATAATCACCTTTTAAGGACATGCAGGTTTCTGTAGTCCACGGTCGTAGAAGAAACTTGACCCCTTGTTTTTTGGCTGCAGTTCACCAAGTTACCGAGAATGTTCTGCATCTTTGGCGCTGCAGTTAGGGCAGTCGGGCTCAAACTCCGCCCACTTTTTTTTAGTGTTTACATTATAAAGTAAAAAAGGATTGCTGGAGCCGTGCTTTAGGACTGTGAGCAAAGGAAGTATTACATAAATTTATTTCGTTATCTGCTTTGTTTTCTGTCAACCAATTATTTTTTTTGCTCAGAGTAATGTCAACATCATAATGTTCCCTGAACCTACATATTAGATTTTTTTGAAAAATTGTTTTCTCTGTATTGTAAATAGCTTTTATTTACATATATATATAATATATACATATATTTTTTTTAGTTCTGAAGTAACTAACAACACTGAAGATATATTCAAAACGAATCGTGCATCAAAAAGTCTAACTGAGGCCAAACTACAATCACGCTAAGACTTAGCCATAATCAGTGTTTATCTGCAAACAAATGCGGTAAATATGTTTATGGTATTTGCTGCCATATTGCGCAAATAGTTTGGGATATCCTCTGTAAAGAATAAAGCATCCTGCCTATTCACCCTTGTCCTCTGAAACCTCTTGTTGCAAGCTGGTGCATCGGTATGACAAATGCCTCAATCCGCACGGTGATTATGTGGAAAAGTAGTGTAAAGACGTACGATTCTTTTGACATTTAAATAATTTCTAATTCATTCCCGTTTTTTTATTACAGCCGATCGGAGGTTGAAAAAATAGTAACCCTCGTAGAATTGGTAGAGACCTGAAAAATTCGCGTTTTCTGTTAGGCGCAAGCTAGAATCCCAGCAACTATAGGTCTGAATCACGTTCACAATTGGTCGTTGACTTACTCGACACTTCCTGTAAGTAGCTGAGCCAATAATAAAACTATAATGGAATACAGGCGCATTTCACAGTGTCAGCGAGCATCTAATAAACAGCTGCTGTCTGCACGATTCCACAAATATTCTTGTAAGCTAACCTACAGGTCAATGAACCTGTTATTTTTCCGGCCTCTATTTATATACAATGGAACTTTCAATCATTGAATAGAAGCAGTCTCCGCGACACACCGCGAAACTGTGGCCCAACAGGAGACGTAGAACAAGACCGCACACACTTTTGGATTCTAGTCTAATACCAGAAAAATAAAGCGACTTTCGGACGCTCCTACAAAAAAGGAAACCTTTTCACATCGTGTTACATTTCGTGTGCCAGTTGGTGTTTATACACTCAGACAAAGCATAACTTTCTTTTCGAACCATAACAGTCCATTTATCATGGTGTACAGCTGCGCGTGCGAAAATTACAAAAATACGAGTAAATAATTTCAAGCTGTGTACAAGATGACCTTGAAATGTGTGAAGAAGTTTTTGGTACTGTAAATTTGGGGGTTACATTGCACCTGCAAATTAACTGTGTCATTCAGTACACTAGATTCGAGGTCGTTTGGTGAAGACAGATAAAGGGTGTCTATTCGCATCAGGGGCGTATCCAGAAATTTTTTTCGGGTGGGGGGAGGGAGAGCTGATGAGCACTAGTATTGTCACTAGCAGTACATCGTTCACAGGGTACAGAGAAAGGATAGTAAAATAAAGAAGTGTATAAACTATTAACGGAAACTCACCCATATATATATATATATATATACTGTACACACATTTGCAGTAGATTAGCACCATAATCACATATATTGTGTTACAGTGAAATTTAAATTGTTACAATTTAACTCAGTAAATTGGACATTAGTTTAGCTTTTCACCAAAACATTATATTATACTAATCAGATAACATAGTACAATCATTTCACTATACTACTATACATTATACACTATACTATGTTTCAAGGCAATTAAATGTCCATTCAAATCCAAACATATATGGCATTCCTTAGCCACATGACGAAAATAATTTAACTGTTAAAAAGGTAAATTGTAGAAAAATAAAGAAATTTTTAACATCAAATAACTACTGTAGAGTATACGAATTAAAAAAAATTCCACTATTCCAATATACATCTAAACCAAAGAAAACAGAATATCACACATCAAAGAACAAAATTAAGTTTTCTTGCTTTACCACAGTTCACAAACTTACTGATCACAGCCTCGTCAGAAATGTGAATATCTCTATGCATGGAAAGCAGAGCAAGTCCTTCAAGACGCTATTCTGAAACAGTGCTCCTTAAATAAGTTTTTAGTCTCCTTAGAGTAGAAAAACTTCGTTCTGCTGTTTCAGTAGAAACTGGAATCACAGCCAGTATTTTAAAACATCAGGATGTGACTCACACAAAGCACCTATTGCAGTGGCAGGTCTTGCACTTTCATTAACTGCTCTCCATTTTGTCTTCTAGTTTGCATGAAGTATCTTTAGCTTTTTCCCAACATAACACAACATAACCTAACCTCACAACCTCCCCCAACCTAACCTTACATAACAACCCAAACAAATCAAACCAAAACCAACCTAACAAAACATAACATAACTCAAACCAACCTAACCCAACCAAACCTAACCAAATCCAAGCTAACCTAACCCAAGCTAACCTAACTCAAGCTAACCTAACTCAAGCTAAACTAACTCAAGCTAACCTAACCAAACCAAATCCAAACTAACATAACCCAACCTAACCTAACCCAACCTTATAAAAAAAGTACCTTACTCAACCTAACCTAACTCAACCTAACCCAATCTAAACACATACTAACTTCACCTACCCTTGCTTGCACTAAGTTGCACATAGTGTACAAAGGGTCATATTGTGCACTAAACTACACTTTATAGAACTAAGTTACACCTGCCTGCACTAAGTTACACTTTCGTACAATAAGTGGTACTTTCTGGCACTAAGTTGCACTTTCTGGCACTAAGTTGCACTTTCTTGCACTAAGTTGCACTTTCACTAACAATTACTAGTTTGCACCCAACCTAACAAAAACTAACAAAACCTAATACTATCCAACCTAACCTAATCCAACAAAACCTAACCCAACCTAAAATAACCCAACCTAAAATAACCCAACCTAACATAACCCAGCCCAACCTAATGTACCCAAACTAACCCAACC
>PNEQ01109250.1:0-14427 GCA_003012365.1 Medauroidea extradentata
AACTTTCACTATTTTTTTTCTCTTCACAGACTTTTGATAAGTCCAAAGTAATGAGTGGCGAACATATATTATAGTCTATTACCTTTCCTTAAAAAAATCCGTATTCCTAGTTCAATTAATTACAGAGCAACGGGATTTTACGCAAATACGGATTTTACAGAAAATCTGACTGGTGTATCTGGGTCCCCAATACTCTTAAGGGGCCTCCCTAGATAGGCTGCATTTGTGTGCGTGAGACAGGAGCGGTAAGGTTGCCGTTGACCGATGGTTGTAATGTATTATCGCCTCTCCGTACAAGCCCCTCAGCTGACAAGCAGAGCTTCACTATTATACTTTTTCCTATGGGACTACGCGGTGATCACATTATTTCATCTACGAGCAGCGTAGTTCAAAGTCTCACGCTTGTTTCTATAGTTATTTGTTTCGAATCCGGTTGTTAGTTTTTCAGGTTGGGCAGTCTGGAAAAAGCCATTTTTGGCCACTTTGAGGGGCCGGAAAATGATGTTTACAGTAAACGTACCGTATTTTTAAAACTCTATCGACGTAGATCGATGTTTGTGTTCTTTTCGTAGATACACAAATATAATTCACTTTAAATAGCTTCTTCATAAAAAGAATAGTCGTAACTCGTTGCAGTGTATTTGTAGCGCAAGTAGAGAGGCCCCTTAATCACTGACAATGCATATGTGCACGTGAGTCACTGAAACAAACTGGGGCATAATTCTTTTAGCGAAAGATGGTGGACCTACATTTAAGTAGACGTCAAATTTAGTTAAATTAATATGAAACAGTGTAACATACACTCACTACACGATAGTTTAACTATATTTCTCACCAGGATAGTTACAACTATCGAGTCTGCCCCTAGGTCGAGGTGTCAACACAAGGTAGTAGGGCGTTGTCGGCCAGCTCTGAGCTGCACAAAGGTCGTCTCTTTCCCTTCTAATAAGTGACCTTCATACACAATGTCGTGAGATGTCTGGTAGTGAGTCAGCTGGGTGCGGGTGGACCAGCTGAAGGCCTTAACGTGTTGCGACTACATTCCCCAGACATTAGCCGCCAGTACGCGGTATATCACAACCTGTATACTATGTACTGTAGACGAGACACTGAGGACAACGTTTACATAAGCTTGCATGCTACATGGATACTCCCCTTAAGGGTGTTCAAGTGCGATAAAATCATAATTTTAAATTTTTTATAAAATATTTATAGTTTTGTAAACGGTACTTGTGAGTACATTTCACTCTTACGAAACAATTTTAGCTCAGGTTTCTCATAACATGGTGTCAAAGTCAAAATTTTCCTGTTACGCTGCCATGCAAATAGTAAAATCCAACTGACAAACTTAAAATAATTCACTGTAAACTTACATCCCTTGAGCTATGCAACGAAACATTAAAAAAAAAAAAAAACCCACAACTCAATAGTTTGAATTCTTAAAAATAAATTGCAAAAGTAGAGAAAAAGTTGCAAATTCAACAATTTTTTTTAATTACAAAAACATTTCGCGGGATTTTATCAAAAATTTTATTACGTAGCCCATAGTATGTTATTTCACTTACGTAAGTCAATTGGTTTTCACTATTTGCATGTCAGCAGAACATGCAAATTTTGACTGACTTACCGCTATGAGAAAACTACGCCGCTTAAAATTGTTTCGAAAGAGGATACTGCACTCACAAATATCGTCTACAAATCTAACAATATTTAGTATAAATATAAAATTATGACTTATGGCACTTTTAATACCCTTAAGAGGGCGTGGTAAATAAATAAGCGCTGAAAACATCAATTGATTTCTACGTTTTTTTTTCGAAGCCACTATAGATAAAATACTCAATGACAATCCTAGATACATAATGGTATTTGCCAACATTATTAATAAATATTTATCCAGAATTACTAATTCGTTACGCGTGATCTCTTGCGCTACAGTTAAATGCACAAGGTTCCGGCGTCAGAGATTGTGCCTCAGAAGTTCGTAACACTGGAAACAATTTACTTCAAAACGTTGGCTAAAACTATTGTCTAGAATTTCTATCGTTTAATTTTCGCAAATGGTCTTCAAGAAACCTACAGTTATAGATTAATGTTTTTAGCGTTGAATTATATGCTACGTCCTCTTAAGCAGTAAGCATATAATTTTACTGTAGAAAGTCGGTAGCCAACGTTTAATGCACGTTTATATCGGTTTGTCACATCCTGTTAGTATATTTTGAAGTACGGCTGTCTGAAGAGGCAATTTTTAGCTTCCTTCTTTCCCACTGAGAAACCATTTATCCAAACTTATTTTTTATCAATTTATGAAATGCTTTCTTCGCTCACAAATTTAAGAAAAGTTCCAGCAATCTAAAAATAGGCGGAGTTTGAGTCCGACCGCCCTAACTGAAGCGCCAATAAAACACTATATTCTCGGTAACTTGGTGAACTACAGCCAAACAACAAGGGGGTCAAGTTTCCAGGCGAGTGTCCAGACCTGTTCTTCTACGACCGTGGTCACCACATAATATTTTGTCTAAGGATTTCAGCAAATTTGTTTGTGGTGACAATCAAAATGTTTGCTGTTCCTAGTAAAGTTTTTCACTGGCTGCAAACACATTTTGTAACCACTACAAATAAACAATTTTAGTGAGGTCCATATTAACAGAACACTTTTGCAGCCACAACAAAACCGCTTATTTTTTGTACATTCAGCAGTTTCGCGTCATACACAGAGACCAGTAAATTTAACGTTTTTTTGTCTGTCAACAGACTAGACTGCAAATTGTTGTTCTCTAGCTCGACATCTTACACTAACCTACAATGCCGTGGATTTTAGCGGGCAACACTAGAGTCAAAAATTAACGGCCCAACGTCTTGCGGTAGAGGCGATACCGCGCCACATGAATGCAGAGAATAAACGTTTTGTGGTGGCTACAAACATTTTTGTCAATACGGGCCTCACCAATTTATTTCTAGTGGTTACAAGATGTTTGTAGTCACTGCAAAACTTTACTGGGAACACCAAAAATTGTTTATGATCACCACAAAATATTTTGTGAGGTACATGACAAAATATTTTGTGGTGGCTAGTTGTTTTTTTCCCACGGCGTGTATTCCAAATATATTAATTAATCTGTTAAAATAACCAAATCCTGAATGTGCTAATGGCTTTGTCAAGTTTCTCTTTTAATGTTCTCACGTGTATCGGCGGGTCACGGTAAAGTGAGCATTTTTTAAGACCATCCTGTCAAAAAACATTAATTTAAAAAATAATATTTAATGCGACTTCAGCAATGAACATTTAAGTTCATTACTATCATACCATTAATTGTTACTTAGGTTCATGGGTGTACACAGGAGGATGGTTTTGAGGGTTCAAACCCCCTCAGAAATGTCAGTTTCCTTATCGAGTTATTATATTTTACATTACAAAAGGTACAATATACTACAAAAACAACCACAATGTTAATTAAATATGTTAATAATAATACATATAAAAACATCAAACGCAGATGACATTGAAAAATTTATGCAAGATGAGAGTCTAAATTTCCTCCGGAAACTATTTCTAGGTACGCCGATGCTAAGGTTGCACTGGTTGCATTAAAAAACTACAGGGAACTATACATTTTGTGAAAGGAAAAGAGTAACCGAGATTTGAAAAGTACTCAATTCATACTGACCCGCCTATACCTACGCACCATTTAAAAACAGACAAGTAACGTGTGAAGACGGCTGAAAGCTTGCCAAGTTAGAGACGCAATGTTGGTAATAGCAAGGCAGGGTAGCTTGTCTACATGTAGATGACAATAGTTGTTGGACCGAGGGTTAGGGGGGGGGGGTCAGTAGATGAGCATGGCAGCTCCATTAGCGACATGCTCATGATGGCAAAAGGGGGGGGGGGGGCACTTTCTCCACATCACATCCGACAAGCAGGAGACAGCACGCGGAAACTGGCGTCTCTTCCCCTTCTATCAGCTTCCCCCTCCCCTACATGTCTTGTGTCACGTCACGTGTTGCGTCATCTCACGAGGTCAGAGCTGTTGCGTCGTGACGTGGCTGTCGGTCAGGGGGTCACCCTCCCCCCTCCCTTCTCATAGTCCTGCACCCTCATGCCCGCATACACAGCAGTGTTGTTGCCGGGGACGTACCTACATCCCGGTACGCCGCACCGATATTCTTTCATCGTACTAGTACTGCCTCCAGTCCTTGCGACACTCTTATAAATACTGAACATATCTGGGTCAACTTATTTTCAGTGTTCGAGTCCTAGAAGTGTGGAAGCTATAAGGACGACACAGTCCGTGCTCTACACCTCGCACTAGTCTCTAGGCGCAAGTCACTGAACTGGCTTCTGGTCGACAACTCGCCTCTATGAGACTTTCTATAGTAATTTTAAAATAAAGGCGTAATGTACACGCACATATACATTTTAAAAGGTCCCGCGCCTATATTCACGTATAAATAAAAAGACCACGGAAAACACTCATTTTCGCCGTTTTAGGCCGGTATAAAATATGCTTTTTCCAGACTGCCATACTTCAAAATGTACTAACCGGATATATGTGAAACTTAGATTGCGACCTGCACTGAACTTAGTTGCAGACTTTCCACCAATAAAATTATAACTGTTCGGCGGGAAGCTTGCAAGTTACTTCAGCGCTTGGCTCGTTGAGGCGACGCGGTATCTGATGCGCACTTCAAGGTCGACCTTACTGCTCCGTCGCTTTTGAGCCTCTCACGCGCGGGTAGGTGGCAGTGGCACCCGCCTACATAGCGCCTTAGCGGCCGTTCGACCTCATGGACGTGGAGTTTTCCCCCACAAAAGTGGGCTTGGGTCAACCCTTGTTGTGGAGGAGGTTGTCTCTCGCTCTCTCTGTTGTCCTCTCGGCTCGGTCTTGCGAATCCTTCAATGTTTCACAACACTGGCTGCAGGACACATATTACAAGAACAAAATTTCCTCAAAATTTTCAGTTGTTGCAAGGTACAAACAGTCACGGGATCGAAAGCTAAAGGATGGATCTACTAAGGTTAAATGGTTTTAAGTAAAAATAACGGCATTACTCAAGCCGGAAAAGGCACTAATTTGGAATGTTATGGCCCTATTTTCTAATTACTTAAGAAACTGATAGAACTGAAACCATTTACCCTTAGTGTGAGGTACCTTAATATCTTTTATATGTCAAACACACAATCTCACGACTAATATTTTCTGTGTAAAACGATTCTCCTGAACCTCTACATCACAACTTTCATGGCAGGTAGGCGGGCCCCTTAAGGCGGTTCCCTATATAGACTGCGTTTGTGTGTGCGAGGCAGAACATCGCTAAAGCGCTAGGTCGCCTCTATGCGCAAGCCATTCAACTGGCGCACAGCTTTACAAGTATACATTTTCCTATGGGACTTTAAGCGGTGACCATATCATTTTATTTGCGAGATGTATAGTTATATATAGTCCAACGCGTGCTTCTATTTGAGCGTTTTCAGATTCTGGTTGGTATAATCCCAGATACGACAGTCTGGAAAAGCCGTTTTTAGCCGTTCTTGGGAGGCTCAAAAATCATATTTAAAACAAACGTACCGAATTTTTCAATTTATCGCATGTGTGTTCTTTTCGTAGGCGAACCATTACGATTCGCGTTAAGGCTTCTGCCTACCTCGGAGCGCGGCGGGAGCAATGATAGGGTTTTACATGTTAAACTAAATTCCGTGTAGCTCTGTCACCCTTTGAGATATCGCTTTCGGGTGAAAACCATTTTCTGCATTGATAAGAAGAGAATACTGCTACGTAAACGAAAATGTGAAAAGAATTTTATGAATACAGGGTTTCGAGTGTTTAATCGGCATGAAAACACTTACTTGCTCATAGTTTTCAGGTTATTGATATAACTTGCTAAAATATTCCGTAGCAGTGTGGGCCGTATCGTACTGAACAAAAAAGTCAGTGGTGGCATATATGTAGGTTTGAAAGTCACCGAGATATTTAGGAACATAATTTAACCTGTAACGCCTTATCCTTGCTGCCGCCGGAGCTCTGAGGTAGGCAGAGTCCTTAAGTGGTTTTATCAAAAAATGAATACTCGCAACTCACCGCAACGCATTTCTGTGTTGTTGCTACGATAGTTTATATTAACAAGTGGTTGAAACACAGATTGGCTGAAAGAGGAAAAAATAGCTAACTGCTGTACAACTCATTCTTGTATTGGTTTTCTTCTGAAAATGCTCAATTTACCGTGAACAGCTTATAAACTGTTTGTGCCGGCAGAGATCCAGTATCGAACAAACTACGCTGTATGTTATTACAACTATTATACACAAGCAAGACGCTAAGTATTCCAATATTTGTTGTCAGTTTAAACTTCTCCTTTCTACTTTCTTCGTTTTACTGATAAACCAAACTGATCAAAATTTGGATGAGTTTATGCAGGAAGAAACCTAACTTCGCTCAGTTGATAAGGAAGAAGAATACAAAATGTGCTTTTCGCATTTCCCAGCAAGATATATAAAGCAGAATACTGGAGCAACAATTATGTAAGAAACTTCGAAGTGTTGAGAACGTCACATCGTGCAACGATACGGAAACGAACTTTTCTCGCGTTCTGACGTCATGGGAATGTGTCTACAGTGCAACTGGTTTTCCTCAAACTTGTTTGCCACCAGGAAATTGGCACGAATACTTCGACTTTTTCACATTACGTCTGATATTTTCCCCGCGTTTATTTTAACACTTCAAGTTGCAACAAACCGGCCACGAGCTGAACATTTTAATGTATAAACAATGCATGCATATATATATATATATATATATATATATGTTTTTTCCCACGATGACATGACAATGTAAAAATCTGACAGTTCTGAACAATTACCAGCAAATTGCGTTGGATTAAAATGAAAAGTACTTAGTGAAATACATAATATAGTATTATTCATGGGAACGATTTATAATCTGAACCGAATTCTAATAGTAAATATAATTCTTATTAACTTCACTTAAAAAAATAAAAATTAAAATCGCATCCACCTGTAACTGTGAACACTAGTCCATTCTCGCATGAACTCATCGTGGATAATACTGCTCCTAACATGTGTGTTACTTCTGTAGCATTGCTTAATACAGAGAACTAACACTTTGACTTTATCCATTTTTAAAAAAGTAAAGGTTTCCGAATTTTTGTTAATGTGTGAAAATATCAGTAGTAATGTTTAAACAGTTTACGGTGTAAATAAGGCTTATGAATAACTTTAATGGGGTTTTCTGGTCTACTGGAGGAGACAGGCTATTCGTATGTATGATATCCTGTTTCTTCTATTAGAAGCGGTTAGTGTGTTCCCACGTACATCAGTCTTAAAAAGCAGTTGCTAGTTATTTTAAGTAGTTTAAAAATATGATTCTAACAAACGTGATTTATTTTCTAAACTTACAGCGACACAGAAGCGTGGATTATTTTCGTAGATATAAAAATATAACGCGTTTAGTAGTTAAGTCAATAAAGGTACGATGGCCATTCGCTTAAACACTCATCAACTGCAGGTAAGGAGGCTTTCTGAAGAACTAATACAGTAGACTACAACCTTAGGCTGCATCAGAATAATAAGTGTATACTAGCCACGTACGCACGTAAGCTTACAAATTTGTCAATGGCGTTACATACTTAATTCTGGCGGAAATATATAAAAAAAAAATTATAAATAAAACTAAGAATTGGTAAATGTTTTTTTTTTTTTATTTTTAAGGAACGTTAATAAAAATAATTACTTTGAAATTTTTCAGTGGTTAATTGATAAAAACAAAACACTTTATACCGTCGGCTTACTTCTAAAACCTTGTAGGCCAGATTTTCCAAGTTTACATTCCAGGTGAATTTGGTGTTAATTTTCATGGCACTTCTAGTGTTAAAAACCTTGTATGTCTACTGTGTTAGCTTTCTTCTATGCTCAAATTTAAAAAGCCTTGTGTAACCGAATTATCTTCACGAATATTCGTATCCATACTTGGCGTCACTTGCAACACCAACTGTACACTAGTATTGCCTGACTTCTTAGTATAGTACACAGAGGCTCTACACTTGACAAGTACACGATGTTGTGCTTACTTGTTGGGTGTTTTAACTTTTTCTAACTTCGGCGTATGCTCTCCAGCAAGAGAAAGTGACTCCCTTTTTTGTCGCCGAGCGCTAGTAGTCATTTGGTGGAAGATTTGTCTTGTTTACATCTGGTGACGTTACACTTTTCGCAATTATTTATATACAATTATGTTAATAAGGTAAGCTGATATAGTAGTTATATGTTCCGTGTCCATAAACGCATTGGCATGTGTGGAACTGTTTATATAGTAGTCTGAAAAAAAATATTATGGACTATTGTTTTAGTAAACATATTCGAGCAAAATGTAATAATTCCTGCCCTAATTTTTTTTAGAATCGTTGCAATGTGTGTCCACATGCAAAATATTGAAAAAACTAAATTTTATGGTTTAAAAAATGTGTTCCAATACAAAATTACAATCCAATTTTTTTCTTCTATAAAATACATGCAATTCCGATAAGATCACACTTTAAGCTAAATCAAATACAAAACAAAACAAATATTCCACTAAATTACTACTAGCGCTCGGGGACAAAAAGGGAGTCACATTTTATTCCTCAGTGTCAAGACCTCTACATTCATAGACAGTTTTCCCTATTACATCTAATAGGGCTGTAACCACTAAGATTGCCGGCGTTTCCCCTTAGCTCGGACGACATAATATGCAACGAAAAATAAAACCTACGATCAAGATTGAAAAATAAATGTTGACATGAAGTAAGAACAAAGATGAAATTGTGCATCTACACTAATGAACACTAAATAAAAGTATTTTTATCATTTATGTTGAAAATGTAAATGTAATAATTTTATTACAAACATGGCAATACTGCAACGTCTCTTCAAATTTCATTCTTGATCCGCCATTACTGTTTGTAATTATTTGTGTCAAATCCCCACGTGGCGACGCTAATTTCGTATTTTTTGAGTTGAGTAAAATTACATTTGTTTTGAAAATGCCGAACGGTAAATGTTGATCTGCAGCTTTTGTATGTAAACTTGCTATTCCTATAAAATGAGGGGGTATACTTATAACTCACGTAGATAAACCACCATAATAATTCCTTTTAAAAGGTAAGTTTCATACATACCAACGAATAAAAATTAAAACTGTACTATACCGAGTGTTCTTAAGTTGGTAGAAAGAAGCAACCACAATGTTTTCAATGGTATGTACAACAAATTTTTCGCGATATACCACCATCTCAAACCTAGCCTACTTCGGAAGACTTTGACGAAAATAAAGTTGTAGTTGTTTATAATGTAAGTTAGGAGTTCCCTGCTCAGCGCGGTATTGCAGTAGAGACGTGCCTCGTGCAGTGTGTGAATGCAGTGCGGGAAACTAGACTGGTGAGACAGCTTGTCAATGTGCACAGATAAGATGTGGTATTGTTGACGTGAGTGTTGCTAGAAGCCAGGCAGGAAGACAGATTGGGACGGAGCGTGTGTTTTGTTCACACTCTCACGCTTGTTTCAACATGGCCGCTGACGTAACAACCTAATCACGCTGCTAGAGGTTATGCACAGCAACACTAGACAGATACTGCACATTTTCACGAAAACATTACAGTGAGCACTAAAAAAATCCCAGCTAAAGTTCTATGTTCCTACAATTCGTATACTCTGTTACATATAAGTTTGGATAAATCGGACAGCAATTTATGGACAATAATTTTTAATATTTTGTGATTTGTTGCACAATGCACGACATTTTTAGCTCTAAAATGAACCTGAGATAGTCATTTCAGTATTTTTACTGCAAAGTTTGTCTTGTGTAGTGTCACAAATCACAAAATATTACAAATTGTTGCCCAATAAGTTGCTGTCAAATTTATCCAAACTTATCTTTCCACGCATAACAGATAAGACAGGAGTGTCTAACCTTTCTGGATACATCACTTGATTTTCGCGCCGTGTAAGATAAATTGTGCAACCAGTTTTAATCGATAGTTTTATAAAAACAGTTTATTAATTACATAAAAAGCAATTATGTCCATCTCTGTTGATTTTGTCGTAGTATTGTTGTATTAACTACATCGGGTAATTGCGCTGCCAACCATACGAGTAGTAAGTCAACTATTGTTAATGTTGAATTATATGCAGTAATGGTCGGTGATATTTTTAAAGGTTGTATTGTAGTTTTCACGCTATCCCGAACGTTCTATAGGATTGCTTGGTTTCAATGCCTTATTTGCACGCATGCAATCCTTCGTGGTCGTTATTGGAAGTTTGCAACTCTCAGCATCTTGAGGTTCCTAGCATCTAATCACAGACGTGTGGTGTCGCAGTAACCTTGATCTCATTGGCTCAGTCAAATTCACACTGCCATAACCACTAAGTAGACTGTAAATAAACTTTCTCGAATGTTTAGGAAGTTATTATCTCAGACGCAGTATGGTACAGTTACCATACTTCGTTGTAAATATGCAAACTTTTACACTTGTTACAATACAAGCCTGGTAACTTCAGTAAACATTTGACTGTTTTATAATTAGGTTTAGGAGTGCTACCATGGATGTGTGGGAAACTCTTATACCATACCTACTTTCTTGCGTTCCTATTCGCACGTCTGGTAAATTTACTAACTATTTTTTAGAGTGTAGAGACGCAAGTGGGCAGACACTTGCTTTGAAACATAGTGGTGCAGAAATATTATCCTGATAATTTCTTGTCCCTACATATCGATGGTGCAGATGCAAAACCTCACATGTAAATTTTTGGCAGTATTTAAATTTTTACACATTGTTCCTAGGCAATAACAAGAATGTCCAATAAATTAGTTTTTTTTGCACATCTTATTGTATTGATGCAAACTAAAGGGCTGTAAAATGTTAAAGTTTATAAACTTTTATGATTATTGAAATATGTTTTTCTATGGCACTTTTAATGGTATTGTTCTTTGCAAGTAGAAACTAAGAAAGGACAGACTTATTATTTTGATCTATGTATGTAATAATAAAATAGAAGAAAGAAAGTTCATTTTGATTTAAATAAAAAGGAAGTTGTAAGTATATATTTTCTTTATTACGTTAATTTAATCAAAGAACTCAAAATAAAATTCCTTCCATGCCAGTAAGATTTGATCTCTAGTTTATCCGCCCATCTGAGCTCTTTCCAATTGTAACATACAAGGTTTTGCATCTTCACCATCGATATAGGCTACACTAGAATCTGGACCACAGACTAGATAGTAATACAGACGTGAACTCACTAGTTGGCTCATATGATACGGGCGAACATCACCGATTATTGGCTACCCGAGGTTGTTGATACCAGCCCCGTGTGTGTTAGGTTTCCTGCAGGTTACTACAGGTTTCCTATTGGCCTGGTTGCCGACTAGCTGGGCAGCTGCCTTATGCTGATTGACGGTAGGCGTCTCCGTCATGTTGCTGGCAGCGAAGCCATGTCCTGGTGTGTGAAACCGAGTTCGCCGTCCTACATGCTATTTTCACTTCTGTAGTCCTACATATTCTGTGCTAGACTAAGAACAAGGCGGGAAGGATTGCAGCCTCGTGCACTAACAAATCACAGTGGATAAAGACATTGCAGGTTACAATGACATGCTCATAAAAATTAAAAATTAAATTATTTGTATTAAAAAAATGCTGAAAGTGAAAATCAAAATTTTAAAATTCAATAACTTTTTTTTAAATACAAGTAATTTTTATTCTTTATTTTTATAAGCATGACATTGTAGCCTGCAATGTCTTTATCCATTACGGTATTTTGAGTTTGGTATATCAGTTGGTTTTAATGTAGTCCTTAAAACTGAAAAATGTAAAATATGACTAACAAGCCATTACGCGAAAACTATGAGAGATAAAAAAATTTCATAAGAGCCAAATTTAGTCATATTTTGTGTCTAAAATAAGAAAATTAATATCTGGTACAAATAAAAAATAAAAAAAAATGGTGAAGAAAATTTATTGCGGTAGACTGCGCCCTTAAGGGGGAGTGTTAGGCAATTATTGTATTTTCAGTTTATATCAAATTGTATTAACAACATGTTCTCTTCGACAAATCATATAGTATATTCTTGGTAAACTTCTTGCTATAAATAATAATGGAATCTTATCAAATTTGTCTTGCAGATACATTACTAGAAAATTATAGGTTAATTTTCAGGAATTCTCTTGGTATAACAATGCATGACAAACTAATGAAAGATTCAATTATTATTTATGATGAGCAGTTTACCAAGAATATATCATATGCTTTGTCGAAGAGAAAATTTTGATAATACGATTTGATAAAATGTTGTGACTCAAGAACTGGAAATACAATAAAATTGTATAATTCTTCCCCTTAATGTAATTGCGGGTTTACCGCGACTCAATATTCGCTAGCGAGATCGCATATTCAATACAACATATATTCGTCATACACGCCATTACAAGAATCAATCAACATCACAATACGCAAGATCATTACTAGTTTCAAATGGTCCATGTACGGGATGCAACTGTCACGTTCGAAGAGTGAGAATATGGGAGCTATAAGGTCCAAACTGCCACACACTACCACAACCACATCGTCGTTTATCCTAATCCTAGAATAGTTTGTCCTAATCGTAAGACAAACGACTTTAGAGCAAATGCTGTTCAGGATAAACGATTTTAGGGCAATCGAAACAAGGATAAATTATTTGAGAACAAACGTTTTTGTAGGGAAAAAGGGCAAACGTTGCACTCCCATGATATATACGCACGCACATTACATATCGATGGTGCAGATGCAAAATATTGTATGCCAATTTTTGGCAGTATTTACATTTTTACACGTTGTTCCTCAGCAATAACAAAAATGTCCAATAAATTAGTTTTTTTCCAAAGCATATTTTATTGTATTGATGCAAACTAAAGGACT
This sequence comes from Medauroidea extradentata, assembly GCA_003012365.1. Taxonomy (NCBI): domain Eukaryota; kingdom Metazoa; phylum Arthropoda; class Insecta; order Phasmatodea; family Phasmatidae; genus Medauroidea; species Medauroidea extradentata. The sequence continues at coordinate 12,941 of PNEQ01109250.1, forward strand.
GTAAAATTCCTTCCACGCCAGTAAGATTTCATCTCCAGTTTATCTGCCCATCTGAGCTCTTTCCAATTGTGACATTCGAGGTTTTGCATCTTCACCATCGAAATGTAATCATGGAAGCATTTTATTTGCAACCTACATTTTCTTTGGCAAGAGTAAACGCTACGAACTGTTAATTTGTAGTCTTTTGTTTTCTTTTGTAATACATTGTAGCATCATATTTTGTAACATATATCCAAGCTCCTCAAATTGTGATCCTGCCTAGTGCTGAACTTTGTACACGAATAAACACACAAATGTATAAAAGTTTCGTGGAAAGAGAGAGAGAATTTGACACCGTGCAAGTAGTTAGACGCAGACCTAAGATGAGGAGTGTTGGCAGTGCAGGCAGCCAACTGTGCAGTAGCTGGTATTGATTGCCAACATCTGCAGTGTTGTTTGCCCTCGTCTGGCCGGGAGACACACTACTATACACACACTGACATCACAAGTTGTTATGTCTCCAGTCTTTATATACATACCTGCCTCCACAATACTACGATATGTGGCCAGGAACACTGCACTGCTCCAAAGACGCTTTGAAAACTCTCGAGGGGAGGGGAGATAGTAAAAATTTCAAATTTAAGGTGTTCGAATTTTCATCTAACGGCACTTGATCAAGGTAAGGTTAATTCTACTACAAGTAAGATATAAACCCTGTTATCTTATGGGAGAGTTTGCCACAGGGATAATTTCTGCCGCTGCTATCGATAAGCGACCAGAATAATACAAACCTGCAGTAAAATTACATTTAAATAGGCTTGGAAATGACAAAAGTCATTTAACGTAATTAAAAAGTGCAGGTAAACCAATTTCGCGTTTTACATGATCAACTTTATGCAACTTAAAATTCACGAAAGCTCTGTGATTGGTCAATTTATACTCATTACCGATACCAGCGCTAAAGCGGCAGAAATTGTCCCTGTCACAAACTTACTACATTGATCTTCCTAACCTGTAGTTAAATGAACCTTAAAAGGAAGCAGCGACAAGGAGACGAAAATCTCTATTTGGCGCAAAAAAAAATGTTTAGCAGTACACAACATTGTGTTCCAAATATCGAAGAAACCAGCCAGAAAATAATATTGTTGCGTGCCATGTTCCTGGAGGCCAGTGGTCGGCGGCTGTTTCGTAACACCTTGAGGGCTGGCCGATGACTCAAAGCCCGGGTGGCTCATAGTGGGAATTCCGCCGACACTACGTCATAGATACCTGTCCCAACTGCGTCTTAACCCTTCGAGGGCGGCCCACATGACTGCAAGCACGTCCGAAACATGATGAAATATCTATTTTTAGACCCCTGTAATGCGGGGAATAACCGACTGTCTGGGCTAGTATAAAAGCACAGAATCGGCACATTTGAGGGGAGTTCGCTATTGGAAGTGCTAGAGGAAGGTGCTACGCCTGTGGAGAGAGACTGGTGAAGACATCTTGGTGACGTCAAAGTCTAC
>PNEQ01109251.1:0-10287 GCA_003012365.1 Medauroidea extradentata
TTCAACAAACTCCCCAGCCACCTGCAAGATGCATGTTTAGCTAACACAAAAATATTCAAAAAACACCTTAAAGATTTCTTGATCATTAATGCTTTTTACACAGTCGATGAGTATTTGAGTGGATCTATGACAGTGTAGATACTTATTTAAGATATTTATTCTGGGTTAAGATTCTGTTTCTTCTCTTGTTTTTTTCTTTCTTTTCTTTTACATGTGGAGACTATGAAGTATGCTGACGTGAGCCTACGTGCGAGCCCGAACCGACAAGAAATGTTTGAATTTCGCTCTTTTAGTGTATAATTTTTAATGTATAACTTAAGTAATTTATTCATTTGTTTGTATATTGTAAATATGACTTGTCCGATATCTTTGTGCAAAAATGTACATAAAAAAATTTAAGGATGCAATAAACTAAATCTAAATCTAAATCTAAGAAAATATTAAAATCTCCACACATAACAATTTCATTATTTATTTTAAAAAACTTAGCAAGCACAATTTCAAGGCTATTTAAGAAAAGTTTAAAATTTCCAGAAGGGGACCTATAAACTGTAAGAATAATTATATTCTTGCCAGGTAATGAAACAGATCCAACAACACATTCAAAATCCTTTTCCAAGCACAACTTAGTTACATCCAGTTCTTTCGAAACAATAGTATCTTTAATATAAATGCATACACCACCTCCAAGGAATTTACTTCTACAGAATTTTGACAATAAAATATAACCAGGTATAAAAATTTGAGAAATTTGATCATTTCTCAAATGGTGCTCAGTTATGCATAAAATATGAATACAAATATAATTTTTTTTTTTTTTCAAAATTTTGAATGGATAAAATAAATTCATTAAGTTTATTACGAATACTACGTATATTCTGGTGTAAAATAGTGAGCTTATTATAGTAGGAACCAAGCCCACTATAAGCTTTAGAAATAGGCCCATGAACCCCTGTATTCATAAAAATAAGTTCTTCAAATTTAGAAATCTCAACAGACACATCAGATTTCATACTAAAAAAAACAGAGTTATCTACATGTGATTTTGGTGTAGATTTCAACAACCATTTATCAAGAAATGATAATTTTCTCACTGATTTCTCAGATACATTTAGAATTTAAGTCCTTATCTGTATGAGTTTGCTTCTTTCTCAGCCATAAATCAAGAAGTGTCGGTTTTCTAACTAGTGTTACACTTGTTTGTACAGTTAGGCCTATCCTCTAACTTACTAGGATTCTGGTAAGATCCACACAATAGGATTTGCAGTAGCATACAAACATGCAGAAAATAAGTACAAATGCTCTTGTTTGAAATCTACATCAGAGCAAAAATTAATATTTAACCTTATAAGCACAGTCTTGAAAGGATAGAAATAGTGAAATTAATTTAAGATGTAAAACACTGTAGTTCCTTTAAAAAAATTACATTACATTTGAATTTACTCTGCACTACAAAATACTGATTTAAATAATTGGCTGTAAGCTGTAGGAGATTATTTGCTGTAATGGGAGTTGACAATAAGAATGTATTGGTTTGTGAACATATGTCATTGCTCATGTTTGGATGACCAAACGGACAGAATTCCTCTGGGATTGTTTTTTTCTCTGTTTGTGTACTTTGTCGTTTAACACAAGTTTGGTCAACAAAACAAGAGCACTGACATATGTCCACAAACAATACATTCTTATTGTAAGTTGTGTTTTGAAAATTAGTGTTTAGTTAACATAAAGTCAAGGCCTGCTTGTTCTCTTGACTTTTGCTGAATGGAATTGGTGGTGCAGAGCTGGAGAAGGTGCAGAGAAGCGCAGTGAGATGGATGATGAATAAATTGAAAAGGCTAGGTCAGGCTGGTGAGGAGAAATGGAACTTTAGGCCTTGCGACTGATACAGGTATTGGGACGGGAATTGTTGTGGGACATGAGGAGAATGGAAAATTTGGTCATGTTGTATTGGGTTATGAACGGGGAGGGAGGATGGGGCAGTTTGACCTGCACACTAAGGGAAACGGAAACAACAGTGAGAAAATTCAGAAGGTGTGGCGGAGAACTGAGAGGTGGGGGAGTGGAATGCACTGCGGGAGGAGATGGTGACTGCGGGGGGTTGGAAGGACTGGAGATGGGGAGGATTCTGCTCGCTACCAGGTGTTAGCCCAGTTGCGAATGTAAATATCTTTTCATTGTTATTACTAAATTAAATTCAGTGTTTCAGCTTTGTCGCATCCACCATTTTTGATGCACTGAAGTCACAGAAGCCTTAATGCTTATAGGCTTACAAGAGCCGTACTAATGGTAACAAAATAAACTTACAGACTTTTAATTTGAGAGAAATCATAATTCAACTTCTTCAACGGGTAATCAGTTGTAAATGTAATGCCAGAGTACTGTGTGTTATTTAATAGGACAGTTCACATTGACTTGACACTCAGTAGGCTGTTTATGGTACAATTAACTATGGTAGGGTATGTCAGCGAAAATTTCAAGTTTTTTGTGTTTGAAATTTCAACCGATGGAAGCTTGGTCAAGTACTAAAATAAATGGTGTATTTAAATATAAATGTAATGTGTGTACAAGAATGCTCTGTGTATGTAGTGTATAGCAAAATATTTTTCACAGACACTTGGGTAAGTTAGGCTGCCTATTAACTAGGGCAGAGTATAGAGGATGAGGGAATTATATTGAGAAGATTCAGATGAGCAGAAAAGAGCAGGGAGGTAGTCTATACTTGTGAGGTTGGTGAGGGAGAAGAATTTACTCTCAGAAGAGTTGAAGGTGAAGGAGATTGGAACATTTAGGTGGGATTTTGTAAGTGATTGAGGAAATGGTTAGACCTTGTTAGTGCGCAGTTGCCTAGTTGCAATTGTTTGGGTTCTAGCTTATGACTAAGAGAAAATACTGTTTTTTCAGCTCCCTAACTTTTACCAAATGTATACAGAACACACACAGCTACATGGGCCTATGTATAAACATGCAAAATAAGTTAATGTGACATCCTCGTGCAAAAGGAAATCTGCCAACATTATTCAGAAATTAAAAGAAAAACACACATGTATAAACTGAGTATCATTAAACTTAATACAGCTCTTAAAATTTGTATTGTTGCGGCTTTTTTTTTTTTAAGAATATAGGGAATAGAAGTTCTCCTGTAAATTATATTAAAAATTGAATATTTTGTGAATTGGCTTTTTTTCTCTTCTTTTTTCATGTGGAGACTTTGAAGAATGCAGACATAGGCTTACATATGATCACAAGCCTCAACTAACAAGAATTTGCTCAACTGCTTCCTTATTTTACATGTGCTTTGTATTTATGTCATTGCACTTTGTATGTAAGCATGACTTTTCAATATTGTACACAAATAAGAGGATGCAATAAAATAAACTAAAATTAAAGATTTTGACTTTGCTACATAATATTTGTGCCTTACAATGTTCCTTTTTCCACATTAATAGCCGCTCTTTCCTCTTTACTATATGTGAACAGAATTTTTTGGATTTAGTTTGTGTTGAATCAAAATAAATTTTTAGGTGTGGTCACAGCAGTCTTAAATAGCAATTGTTTATGGTATTGTATGTCAACTATAAGAGCCTGAAATATTAAGTACCTATATTTTGCCTCATGCAGATGAAAATTAAATAAATGTGTATTAAATTGTAAATCAGTATATCTTCTACGCTTTCATACTAAACAGTCAGGTCAAGGTAAGTGGGACAAATGTATCCAAGCCTACGCATGAGGTGTAGACTATGCAATGGAATAAGTTGGCTAAATTTTAGCCCAAACAATTTATTTTAAGCCACTTTTAGGTATCAATTATGATGTAAACTGTATGCGAGCTACGAGACATGAAATTTTCCATAAAATCATATACGTATGTGTAATATATTTTTTAAACCATTCAGTTTGAAATAAAACCTAAGAACAGTACATATAAGAATAGCTTATAAAGCATACACATATTTTAAAAATAGGGACGCGTAAAACATTGAAATACTGATTAAAACAGATTTTTTAATAAAATATGTACTGCATTGGGTCAGTTAAGTCTACAGTAGCACACTTCTCAAATTATACTGTTTACTGGCAGAGACACATTACTGGTACCTACTCGTAAAAGACAAAGTGTGTCTGCACTTGCTTTGCTGGTGCATTCAGCTGGTTGCATGGTGAGTAGCCTAGAACTTAGATAAATACTTGATATTGCACAATGTTTGTGTGGTGTTCAAATGATGTATTCTGGTGTATATTTTGGCAGATTAATAGTGTTTTTTCTAGAAACGTTTAAGTTTATCTTATTTAAAATAGGTATTCTTTGCTATCATATGTTGAAGTAGGTTGGTGTAGTGGTTGAGTCTAGATAATAAGTTATACCTAAAAATATATATAAAACTTTGTACAAAGGTAGGCAGCTAGGTGGGTGAATGACAGGCAGTGGGGGATTTAGAGGGGGGCTTGAGGGGCTCAAGCCTCCCCCCCCCCTTTCTGACTGAAACATACACTGGATAGAATTAATGTTTGAGGGAGAACTATTAGCAATGACACTATGAATGGAATGTTTTTCTACAATTGATACTTTTTTTTTTCAATTAGTTTCATTTGCGAGATACGTTTCGCTTTCCCGGGATTTTAAGATACTTTGGATGATTATTCTACACTGTGATTGTGGCTAGGCCTCTTATGCTTTAGTGTAACATTTTCGGTTTTATGGCCAGTCGATGTATAAGTTGTGGCTGTCGCCCGTCGCCTTTCGGGTGCTTTTCTTATCTATTGTGTTAGGTTCACAACCGTACGACAAGGCCAAGACCACGGGTAGTCTGTCCACAGCAGGCCAGGCATGTGATCCGAAACAAGGGTTGAACTGGAACAATGTGCTGTTTACGTTCATGCAAGAATTAAGTGTAGGAGAGCCGGGAGAGGGGAAGGAAGCAGGGTGGGCGGTGGCAAACAACAAGCTTTGTTTCCGCCCGGGACCCAAGAGGTTCAGTTCTTCTATTTTTCACAGTAGATATATACGCTTGGAGAAGCCACTCCACTTGTATGTTTTGTATTCGGGTAGTGAAAATAAAGTTTTGTCAAAAATGAAAAGAAATTTGTTACATTTTTTTAAACCGATAAATAAAAATTCAACAACATGCGCACAAAATGCAAATATCGCGTGCAACGAAAGTGATGTGAAAAGACATAAACCCGAAGCCAGCGAAGTGAATGCATCTGAAGGTGAAATTGAACCATCTACTAGTACTGGACAGGGAGAGGTAAGAATGTGTTTCTGAAATTTAGGTTAAGTTTTTTCGAATGAGTGCGTCCTTGTTAATCACTGTTAAAGTCATGCACGGTTAGCTTTATAAAATTGAAATAAACATGTGTAAATAGGTGCGTGCAATCTTTTATAAATAACTTTTCTTGACGTCGAAAATGGCTAAAATGGGTGTTTTCGCGGTCAATTTAAGGTATGAAAATACAACAGTTTCACAGACTAGATTTGTAAATTCCCTTTCCCTATAACATTTACAACTTGTAAATGGTATAGGGACGTACAGCAGACCTTTATCACTATTCTTACGAGATAGAACCACAACATTTTCGGTGACTCAGAAACGTTTCGGAAAACAGTATTAAGTTATAAACTATTTTTCAACACCAACACAATTTAAAAGCTTGAGACAGGGGATGTTCACTTTACTTATTGAATTAATTTTTAGGTCCTGCCTTCTGTGCACCCCTGAAGCGAATGGTTGCAACAATTCTGTTGGCTAGCCTACAGCCAAAGTGCTGAAGGTGGATTTTGCAAGATGTGTGTGCTATTTGCTCCATCTGGTGCAGGCACAGGCTCTCAAGTAAGATTATTATTTTTATGAAACTCATTTTGTAGAACTTTGTATTGCCACAACTGTGTGCCTGATATTAAGGGAATAGTTTTCATTTTGAATAATTTAATTTTGTTAGGAAGTAATTTAATTACAGTGCTGGATTCTGGATTTTCTGGTTTAATTTTGCCTTACGATCAAAATCTAAATATATATATATATATATATATATATATATATATATATATATATATATATATATATAATTTTCCTATTCTTAGAGTTGTTATTAATTTGTTTAGTACGTTATACGTACGTTAAAAGTAAAATTTTATTTATCTGCTCAAAGTTATGTGAATATTTTTGCCATTCAAAGACGCCACATTTAGGGAAGAGCCTCAAGAGGAGAAAAGAAATTGGTCAGACAAATTTTAGTGTTCTTGCAGGTTGGAAGGAAATGCGCGCTAAGGACGACACAGACGCGTGCACAGTATCTCGTTAGTGACACGCCTCAAGACAGTGATAAATTTAAATTTGATTTCAATAAAAAATTTTTTTTAAAGAAAAAATTAATTTTAGTGACACATTTTGTAAAGCCTTGCAATGATTTATTGTGAACATTGGTAAGAAAATTAAGGAATCAATTATTTCACTATGGTTGTAAAAAATGTGATGAAATGCAGACATTTTTATTCGGTTCTTAAGCATGAACGAAAATAACTACATTCTTAATAAATATTTCTGAAATTTTCTTTTGCCGAATAAAAATAAGCCAGAAAAATTGAGAATTCAGTACCATGTGTGTCATTCATCGAGTATGACTTACTAACAGAAACAGTCATTTTGAACTAAATTATAAATTCCTAATTACTATTACAAAATCAGAACAATTACATTATTTAAACATAACATAAATAAAAATGAATCTTCCCTAAACGTGGCGTCTAAGAATAGCAAAAAAATATTCACATAACTTTGAGCAGAAAAATTCAATTTTAGTTTTAACGTACGTATAATGTACTAAACCAATTAATAACAACTGTAAGAATAGGAAAACATATATTTCTGCTCTATAATTAACTTAAGAAAATTCAGAAATAATATAACTATGAGGTATGATACATTTCCCTCATCCCTTCAAAATTAACACAATAGCAAAGCAATGTTTTATTGTCTTTATATTAAATAAATATGTAATAATTAAATGTACAGTATTAAGCTTAATCATGACAATGGAAGAAAAATTACAAGCTTCAAATATGTCCATACTAGACTTATGAATTTTTCAAAAATGTGTATTTTATTTGTCTTGTGTATAAGTACAATATAAATAGCACCCTACTAACCTAACAATTACTATATATAAAAAGCTAAATGGTACAGTGTAGCCTAAAATGTACAATGGTAAAATAATGTTGCATATTAAACTGTATCACTTCCTTAACAATGCCCCTTTGGTTGTGGTTGAATACAAAACTTATCACCTGCATTATTTCATTTCTCAGGATTTGAAAACGCTTGTAACTCGGCCCCTCTCGAAGTTTAAGAAGGCACTTGAAGAGCTACGGTACCACCAAAATACGAATTACCACCAGTTTTCCATAGAGAAGGCCAGTGAATTTGTCAAAATAATGGAATGTGGAGAAAAAAGAAGTGTGGAATTACTGTTCGAGACTCAAAAGGCTTCGGTTGTTGAAGCAAACAGAAAACGCCTGCGGCCAATAGTTAAAACGGTGATATTTTGCGCAAGAAAAAATTTGGCTTTGAGAGGACATCGTTATGACGGACAAATAAACAATGCCAATGAACACCAAGACATTTTGTCAGGCAAGCAAGGGATTTTCCGAAGTTTGTTGGGATTTCGTATAGATTCAGGAGATGTCGATCTAAAATCCCACTTAGATACTTCTGGTAAAAACTGCACGATGATTAGCAAAACAATCCAGAATGAAGTTATCGATTCAGTTGGAAATGTGATGCGTTCATCGATAGTTGACGAAGTGAAGCGCTCGAAGTATTTTTCAATCCTTTGTGACGAGACAACTGATGTTAGTACGAAAGAGCAGATGACACTGTGCGTGAGATTTGTTGACATAGCAAGCTGCATTATCAGAGAAGAGTTTTTAGGATTTTTGGAGTTGCAATGCGCAACAGACCTAGCTATCAAAACTTCTATCCAGACTGAACTAAGTCACCTAGGTCTCAGTTTTGATAATCTTCGTGGACAAGGCTATGGTGGAGGTTCAAACATGGCAGGAAAATTTAAAGGTGTACAAGCTCTTATTCAAGCTGAACAACCATTAGCTCATTATACACATTGCTTCAGTCATTCCCTAAATTTGTGCATATCTCGAAGTTGTGAAATTCCAACTATAAAAAATATGTTAGGAATAGTAGGCTCAGTTTCTGCATACTTATCTGTATCTTCAAAACGTATGAATGCCCTGGATAAAGTTATTACAGAATCTAACATATCCACTACAAGGAAAACAAAGTTAAAAGCACTTTGCGCCACTCGTTGGGTTGAGCGACATGAAAGCATCATTACATTTAAAGAACTGTTTGAACCTGTAGCAACAGTACTTGAAATTCTAGAAGAAAGTAACGAAGGGGACAGCTCCAGCAAGGCTTCAATGTATAGTGCTTCTATACGGCGCAGTGATTTTATAGTGGCATTAGTAACGATTGCATTTTGCTTTTGGTACACATTGAAGCTCAGTCAGTGTCTCCAAAGTCCAAAACAAAATTTGTCACCTGCTTCTGCCCACGTAAAAGACGTTCTTGAAACTTTTTGTCAAATTCGATATGATACAGAGAACGAGTTCAACAACTTTTTTGATGAGTCTCAGCATCTTGCAAATAAACTGGGATCAGAAATAAAGCTTCCTCGATATTGTAGTAAGCAAACACAGAGAAATAATATCCTAGCAACCACGGATCCCAAAGATTACTTCAGGAAAGCAATATTTGTTCCTTTTTTAGACCACATTATTTCCGATCTTGGAAACAGGTTCGGCCGTGGCCTTACTGAAGTAGTACCAATTGAAGGCCTGATACCTTCGAATTTAGCAAAGTACAGTGACGAAGAAATATTAAGAACTGCAGAACCCTATATGTGTGACCTGCCTGGATCCGAGACGGAACTAAAAGCAGAACTGCGTTTATGGCGAAGAAAATGGGAGAATGAGGAGAAAGTTCCACAAAATTCTGCAGAAGCCCTGAAAGTATGTGGAAATTATTTTTATCATAATGTTAAAGTGCTACTGCAAATATTTTCCACCTTTCCTGTAACAACAGCAACAGCCGAAAGAAGTTTTTCAGTTCTTCGGAGATTGAAAACTTATTTAAGAAACATCATGGGAGAAGATCGGCTAAATGGTTTAGCTCTCGCTAACATCCACAAAGACAAAGACATCAGCGTAGGTAAAGTTATAGATGATTTTTGCAAAACAAAACCTCGTCGCCTTGAACTGTCTTACAACTGGCTGGAAAACTGAGTAGGTGATGGAATGAGTTATTAATTTTTTTAAGTTAACATAACTGTATTTATTTTGTGGCTGTTGTGCCGTTCGTTGGCACATGCTCGTTTGTTTGTTTTTATTTGTTTTGTCTAGTTCGTCTATTCGTAGTGGTAACTAGATAATATTTTTTTTATTTTGGCAAAGATACTCCACCCCAGCACTGGTTATTTCTTTAATCTTCGGTAAACTTGTAATAATAGTAAACTGCTTATTATTTTATAAAGAAAATTTCAGGTTTTTATTTATGTGCAGTTAAGGCAGTGTGGTATACTTATGAAACAGTTCTTGTGTAATACTTCTGACCAACTCTAATCATGATCTGATCATGTTTTGTTTCCAAGTAAATTAAAATAAATTTTTTATTGGTAAAATTTAAATTAAAATACCATGTTTTGACTATTAAAACACGTGTGTGTTTTAAAATATTTTGTTAAGGAAATTTTGTTCGATACTATCGAAATGCTATTTTGGTAACATCAAGTAGCTACGACTTTATGTCGGCCTATAACCTCTAGGTATTCCTTTGTCTCGACCTTGCTGTCTCTTACACATCATGGCGTGAACATCAACCATACACTAAGTGTTCTTTATCCATTTATAATGTCGTAATCCGACAAGTTTTCTGCCTAGGGTGAGTTTATTCTTTCAATTCTTTATATTTTGCGCCCTAGTGTTACTTTGTTTTTATGACGTTCTTTAAAAATTATATTTTTTGTTTGCTTGTTTAATGTAGCAGTCGCCGCCACGCGGTTTCTACTCTTTACTATGTAGAAGGAAGCCTATCCAAAATTTGAGGGATTTGGTTTGTCTACATCTTCCGATGTAGAAGTAATTTTGTTTCTACTCGTCCTTTTGCTGTACCGTCATCGGTAGCCATGGGCGAGATGGAGATGTAACATCTTTCGGCGGTGGCAAGAGTGTCCCCATGAAGGACAGCCAGGAAAGTCCAGCCAATATATTTA